>BLBF01014147.1:0-56656 GCA_015471245.1 Laticauda colubrina
TTTTCAAGGGGAAGTATCAAGCAGAGTCTGAATGATGAGATTTACATGATATAAAATAGATATTAGAAATTTGAATGTTATAATTTTAGAATGCACAAATTCAATGTTTAATGAGATTTCATATGATAATAACAAGATTTAAAGGTGTTGTACTTCGATTGGCAATCATAGGGGGAATTTTGCTTCTTAAGAATGTTGGAAGAGAACATATGAAATTGTAAACAAGACAGACGAAAGTATAAGTACAATGAATAAAAAGATATAGAAATTTAAGTAAAAGAAATACAATTGAATCAGAAGAAAATGAGATAACCATAAAAGAAAATTAAGAGAAGTAAAGGGAGAAATAGTGAGAAGTTGGAAAAAGAGTAATAAGATATGAAGTTGAATACATAAAATGAATATGCATATGAAATTGTGTCTATGGAAATGTGATAACCCGGAACCATGCTGTACTCAAATAAGATGTTTTATATGTTTTGTTAAACTCAGTAAAACTTTATTTTAAAAAAAGAAGTACTGATCTGTTTTACAGTAATTTTTGTTATTGTTTGTTGGCTTCTGAGCAGATATTTGAATAGTTAGTTGGCTGTCTTGCTATTAGTCCTCCTTTGAATTTGGTTGGCTACATTTTGAAAGACTTTAATGTACCAAGCTGTTCTTTAAGTATGGTTCATAGAAGGTGCCAACATTGGCAATGCCTGGCCATCAACCAAAGTAAGCAAAATAAGAACAAAAATTGTGACTGACCTATTTCTAAATGGTGTTTCAATAAGAGCATCCCCATTATTTGTGTTTAGAGAAACAAGAAGTATAATTAACTTTTCTTTCACTAGAAACATCTCATAGTGATCAGACTAGCTTTTGACTGACATTTACTATCACACAGTCCTGTTACTTGATGCTGACTGATACAGTATTGATAAGTGAAGATATTCTTTGATTGATTGTGCTTAGTCTGTTACCTAGATCCTGGCAATTGAGGTAGATTCAACAAAGTGAAGTGAAGGAAGTCATGGCTTAGCATGCTATGCCTGTGAAATTTTTAATTATTTTGCAGGGCTGTACATTTTTTGAAAATGATTTGGAATGCTATAGACTAGAGCAAAGACCCTCTTTTTAAACAGTCACATTTTTTTTCAGGCTTTCATGCAAGCTTGAAGACATCTTTAACCAAAGCTCCTTAAAGCAGTGTTGTTTCTTCCAGGCTCATATGGAATCCTAAAAAAACTTGAGCTGTCTAAAGAGATGCAATATGTTCAATGCATTCAGAAACCCCTCTTCTGAATAGATTTTGAGACTAGCACAATTCTCTTATTTCCACAACAAATGAAAGAATTGAAACAGAAGGTATACTATACCCCCCCCAACTTCAATATAATTTTGAATTCTTAGCAACCCTCCTTTAATTCTACTGAAATACTATAATTGAGTGCCACAGCAAAGTATAGACAAGATGGAAAGTTTAAAACCTTGCATACTTAAATCTGATTCAAACACGCCATATTCTCTAAAGTAGCAATTGGGTGTAAGGCCCTCAATAGGCAGTTATATAAACAAAGGCAAATATAAGCCTTCAGATGAACTCATGTCTGCTTCAAAGCAGAGAGAAATGCTATAGCTGAGTGATCAATCATGTTATGGCCATTACATAACAAGCTTAAGTCTTTGCCATTGACAAAATAGGATTGTATTATGTTGCTGGCAAACTTTCAAACAGAAGCTCAGAACAGTGTGCATGATTTCTCTGCATGCCCCCTGCAAGTTTCTAAGCTGTTTAAGCTATTATGAGCAAACGTAGGATTACTATTCAACTTTTTTTTACAAAATTATGTTTGGAAGCAATGAGCATTGCATGGTTCACGAACTGTTCACTCACCCAGTATTTGTATGCCGCCTTACTGGAAAGACAGCAGGGCTACAATGAAAGAGTTCTAATACCAAAACATGAAGTCTATTGTGGCTGTAAGAGAAAGACAGGTAGACCCTGGGAGCAGAGTGAAGAGAGCAATCAGCCTAGAATCATTATATTCCCATAAACAATCTATTCCCCCTTGAATTCAGTTGATTTTTATATCGTGCAATTTAGTGCTGACTAGTTGATAAGATATTGTATACAGGCATGTTCAATAAATCAACTTAATTGGAACTTAAGGTGTGATCCTGATGCCTCAGACATGACAATGGCAGACAAATGGGAGGCTTGTTGTTGGCTTTTTATACTGGGATGGTAGGGTTTATTTTTTTAATGCAAAACTGAACAAAGTGAGCAATATGCTCAGTTTATGGCTAAGAACAAGCTATTGATTGATTGAACTGTCTCTGTCCTTATCTGTTGGCCAATAAATTAAGATTGGCTTTCTGTTCTCCATCAGAGAAATAAGCATGCTCATCCCTGCAGTGGCATGATTATTTAACTCATCAGAATGGTTTGTTAATGCCTTGCTTTATTTCAAATGTGAGAATGCAAGGTTTGGCCAACAGAAAAAATTCTGGAAGTTCTCAGAATTGAAGAAATACCTTAATTATATACCTAAAACCATTCACAGTAGAAGAAATAGTCTTTCAGAGTGAAATTATTGAGAAAAATATTGGTCAAAGTGATGTATGGCCTGAAAAGTACAGACTTGTAAATTGTTTTTGAAACACACTGACATCTTCTGTTTCTCCTTTCCCAACCAAATTGACTTAAGAGCTGATCCTTTTTGCCAGTTGGAATGTTGTAGTCCTTCTAAAATTGTTAATGTTGGTCCCAGTTGTTTAAAAGAAGGTAGGAACAACGTAACAAATTTTTCATTAATTCTTCAGTAAGATGAGTATTGATCCACATATGGGTGGAGGAAGAAAAATAATTAGCTGATTTCCCATTCTAGTTCCCCAAGGACTATAAAAAGTTTGCTTTTAAATTGTAAATTCTAAACTAAAAAAAATGAGAATGGTGTCTTTTTAAAATATTATCCCCCAACTTCTAAATGCCAGATGCTACTTCTCCTTTATTCTTGATGTAAAGTTGTTATCACAAGCAGAATCTCTCCAGATTCCTAGATAGTTTATTCTTAGTTTTTTTTTTTAAATATAGTGCTAACAAGTCTATGTATACAAGAAGCTGTTAGATCATTAGCAGCTAATATCATGTTTGCAATGCTCTCTCACCTATTCCTAGGTTAGCCTTGTTGATGAATTGCTGCAGAATGAGATGCGTGAAAAGAAGGACTATTTAGGCAAAACAATCTGGAACCAGAGCAATATCACTTCTCTCTCAGTAAAATCTTGCTTACTCAGTTGATCTACTCATGTTAGCAAATGAGTAGACCTGACTCTCTGAAAAGTCCCTTAGTTCGTTCTACTGTTTACTAGCATGGAGGCGCTTTCACAATGGTGGCCTGCCATGTCTGAAAATTCCAATGGTCAAATATCTATATTTATATTTTAATAGAATAGAATAACAGAATAACAATAGTTGGAATGGACCTTGGAGGTCTTCTAGTCTAACCCCCTGCTTAGGCAGGAAACCCAATAGTATACCATTTCAAACAAATGGCAGTCTCATATCTTCTTAAAAACTTCCAGTGTTGGAGCATTTACAACTTCTGGAGGCAAGTTGATTAATTGTTCTAACTGTCAGGAAATTTCTCCTAAGTTCTAGGTTGCTTCTCTCCTTGATTAGTTTCTATCTGTTACTTCTTGTCCTGCCCTCAGGTGCTTTGGAGAATAGCTTGACTCCCTCTTCTTTGTGGCAGCCCCTGAGACATTGGAACACTGCTATCATGTCTCCCCTAGTCCTTCTTTTCATTAGACTAGACATACCCAGTTCCTGCAACTGTTCTTCATATGTTTTATTTTCTAATATCATAATAATCTTTGTTGCTTTTGTCTGTACTCTTTCTCCAGCATGGGTGTCAAACTCTCCATGTTACATTGCTGTCACATGATGTTTCACAATGTTTTTTCTCATTCACGGAGCTGGAGTGGGCGTGGCTCAACATCTTTCTTACATCGTGGCTACCAAAACTGCATTCAATTTTCCAAGTGTGGCCTTGCCATATTAAAATAAACTCCTTCATCTACCTGAATTACTGATTAACAGAGGCCTTTCTTAGTCTATGAGTCAGCCTGCGTACCCAAGTATCCCATCAGATTGAAGCAAGCAAGAGGATGAAGTAGTAGAAGTAGGAAGTAACCTTGTCCCCAGATGAGTCAACCGTAGTCTGTTTCTGTCTGCCTCTCTGTTCAGACATCCCATCTTTCCAAGACTCAGTGCAGCTGTATATGTTGGACTCTTTTAAAGTAGCCCTAGTCCTTTGTAGAGACACCATGGGACTTGTGACATTATGGAAAAAAACAATGTGTCTAAAAGTAACATTATGGGAAATATTAATGTGTCTGAAATTCTCACAAACTTTTATATGTGAAGTGATTGATTTGTACAATTGCCTCTATTGGCTATTTTTTAATGTCAGATTAAATTTCAGTTATTCTATGAAGCATAATATAGCGTAAATCTGTTATCTGTTAAGTGTTGGTATATTTACTACTCTTACAATATTTCAGTGTTAATCTGGGTTCCTTTGTATACTGAAAGAGAAGAGCAGAAATTAGGCTTTAATATGAAAGCAAGGATTGATTATTTATCAAATTTATACAGCCATCCTCCTCACAGATGTGACTATTACTTGATCATCCTAAAGTGAAAAAAAGAGACAAGGCACACAAAATTGTATGACACATGAATAAATGCAGTTAGAGTATATTCCATAATGTAAGCAAATGTATACCTGGAATTAAGTACAGTAGTTGTATCATCTAGTATTTTTCATGCCTGTAATTCATATAATTGAAAATGTCAGTGCTGATTAACTTTTGCAAAACATATCCTTCATCAAAAGAAATTACATTTTACATAGGCGATAGATTTTGGGCTTGAATTATGTTTTAAAGGGCTTCATTGGATCAGGGAAGAGTGATCATCATGCTATTCTCTTCCATTTAGAAGCCTACTACTTCACATCACAGCAAATAGTTATGTAACCTGTGTAAGCCTTTCAGCTTGCATTCCATCCTTCAGTATACCAAGTTTCCCTGTCAAGTATGGTAATAAGCATTATAAATATGCAAATGGTACGCAGTATGCTTTCTTTAGTGGTGCTTTTTTAGAACATTGGTTTCATTTTACAACCCACCAAAGATATTGTAGGGACCAGTCAGAAAGAGAATAAGCCAAATGGAAATCCCCCTGATACAGTAGATACAAATCCCCATTTGCAGATATGTTAAATCCCCCCTACATATCACCTCAGCTTAAAATACGCTACCTCTAATGGGTGGTAATTTACATTTTGGATCATATCTCCAGATGTTCCAGCTGCAAGAAGTTTGTTTCAGTGACTGAGTGAGAAACCTGGGAGCCAGGCTATCTGCACTGCAAATCCTGATTAACTTTTGCCTGGCCTCTGAGGTAGAGCAGTTGCCTGGCATTTCTGAAGTTGCTGTGGAAACGCAAGGTGCTAATTCTTTAATAAGACTTACAGCTTTTGATTGGCAGTGCTGCAAAAATATGAATAATTTTGTAGTAGCACTGTGATTTGAGGGGATTTTTCATAAGGCACTGAGTGGGTGGTAAGAAAGCAAGTTGTTAAGCTCTTGAAAAAAGCAAAGATGGTTGGGGGATTTCCTCTACAATGCCCAATTTGCATCTTAATAAGAATAGATAGCTGTTTAGTTTAAGCCACCCTGCCACCATTTCGGATTTTAAACCAACAGATACTTTTTTGGGGGGGGGGTAATCCGTCCTGCATATAATAAACTGCCATTCTTGAAGGCTGAATCAAGAATTACACTCTGGTATTCCTATAGCTACTTTATTCTGAAGTTTGACATGCAGAAATATATTTCACTTTACCAATAGCATTGAATATTTGTAGCTTCGGGTTGAAATGCAGGGTCCTTGGTGCTCTCTGAGCATGGTTATTTTCTTGCAGAAGTTTCATTACCTAAACTAGGTAACATCATCAGCGCTAATCATTGGCATATTACCTAGTTTAGATAATGAAGCATCTGCAAGAAAACAACCAAACTCAGAGAGCACCAAAACACTTTTACTTCTTAATTGTGTCCTAGGAAGTAGGTACCAAATCAGTGTTGGGATTAAAAAAAATTTACTACCGGTTGTGTAGTTGTGGCTTGGTGGCCATGGCAGAGGAAGGATACTGTAAAATCCCCATTCTCTCCCCGCTCCTGGGAAAAGGTTACTGCAAAATCCCATTCCCTCCCCACCCCACTAATCTGCTTTCCAGCTCAGTTCTCCAGTGCAGGGCAACAAAAGACCCAGCCGATCAGTTGGGACTCCCGAGGCAGAGAATAGATGGGGGCGGGGCCATTCGGAGGTGGTATTTGCCAGTTCTCCAAACTACTCAAAATTTCCACTACTGGTTCTCCAGAATTGGTCAGAACCTTCTGAATATCACCTCTGTATCAAATGTAGCCTCCATAATATACTTTAAATTCACAGATTATCATTTTGTAGAACAAAAAAATATATCTGTGGATGCTGGCTGCTACAACTCTCAGCATCCCTCATCATTATTCACGTTGTATGGAGTTGCTGCTCAAGAATATCTGGAGGACCATAAGTTTCCCACAACTATTCCAGCTTCTTGTCCTGAGCAGAAAAGAACCCTATAACATGCTTTGTAACTGCCCTATCTCATTTATCCTACTTTGACTTTTCATTTTTAAAAAGAAGGAAACACTTGACTGATGCTTTTTTTTAAAGTGTTTAAGAGAGTTTGACTTAGAAAGACTAAAGTGCTCGTGTCAGTATTGTGTTCAGATGTGAAGCTATCAAGTCTATGTTTGCTGTCAGATAATCTGTTCATTGAAACAGATTCTTCTGTGGGATGAAATACAGGTAGTCTTTGAGTGCTTGTTCAGACTTACAGCGGCACTGAAAAAGTGACTGTTTTTCACACTTTTGGTGGTTTCAGTATCCCTATAGTAACATGATCAAAATCAAGAAACTTGGCAACTGGCATGTATTTATGATTGTTGCAGTGTGCCACTATTTATGTATTTATTTATTTATTTGTTTATTTATTTGTCAAAAGCCTACAATACAACAGAAATAAGAATAAACATAAGTTTAAATACAAGAAATAGGAACTAATAATTGGGGACAATAGGACAGGGATGGTAGGCACAATTATGTGCTTATGAACGCCCCTTACAGACCTCTTAGAATTGGGGTGAGGTCAATAGAGGTTAGTTTGAGGGTAAAGGAGTGGGGTTTGAGCAGGTGACAACAGAATCAGGTCGTGAGTTCCAGACATTGACCACTCTGTTGCTAAAATCGTACTTCCTGCAATCAATTTTGGAGTGGTTTACATTTAGTTTACATCTGTTGCGTGCTCTTGTGTTGTTGTTGTTATAGCTGAAATATTATCTGGTAAGATGTGGTAACATATGATTTTATGTACTATGCTTAAGTCCAATCTTAGTCGGCGTAGTTCAAGGTTGTCTTAAGTCTAGAATCTCAAGTCTGGTGCTGTAGGGTATTCTGTTGCGAACAGAGGAATATAGTACTCTTCTGGAAAAATATTTCTGGACTCGCTCAATTGTATTTATGTCTGATATAAAGTGTGGATTCTAGACAGCAGAGCTAAATTCAAGCATTGGTCTAGCAAAGGTTTTGAATGCCCTTGTTTGCAAATCAGTATTACCAGAGGAGAAGCTTCATAAAATGAATTTTACAACTGTTAAAGCCTTTTTGGCAATACTGTCACAGTGAGCTTTGGCTACCCTCATTTTTTTTCATTTTTACTACCTTCATGTAATCACCTTTTTCTAGGAATGTGAAAAATTGGAGTACAATGATACACTGTTAAATTGGTCATATCAAATGTTATTAGAAGAAATAGAGATCTATGGCTGATCTTTCGGTAATTGCAAGTTCTCATTTTTGAAGTGGAATGTGTGAGTTTTTTAACCTGTAAGCAATAATCCAGCTTGTTATGAGTTTGTTTGCTCTGTTGTATCTAAGATGGAGATGTAGTGTTAATCTTTCAAAGGTACTCCTTGGAGAAAGAGTTGGTAAATGTTGTTCTCTGACCTTTCCTGCATGCAGTATTTTCTCCTTTTAGGAGAAATTGTAGCAGATGCTCGTACATTAAAAGGTGTTTGTAATTCTGAGTAGTGTTTGTGTTGAAGGTGAAAGAGAGAAGATGAATCCTTGGCCTGGGAAATGAAGAGTTTAGGCTAGAACTTTGAACTATCTGAAATCTCAGTCCCTTGTACTGTTACTGGAAATGGGCAATGTAATCTTAACAGTTAGATACTGTTTTCTTCCCTCAGTTTTATTGCCTATCTTTACTCTTCAGCATTTATGTTCAGAGTTTAGTGCTTTCTTGGCATGGCTATCTCTGTTGTGACTTCTTCAATCCTGATCACCATGGGAATCAAATGCTGTTCTTAAAATAGGTAGTTTGTTTATTAATCAATTTATACGGCTTCCCAATTCACACCTATCTTAATAAGATGCCCACCTTGTCCTAAAGTTGTGCCATAGAATCTCCAGATTTATGACTTGTATTCAGGTTTCCCTATGTCTGTCTGTTCATTATTACCATTCAAAAGAGAAGTGTGGGATTAAAGGATTATGGAAATGTTTTTAAGAAGCACTCAAGAGGATTATGGCGGCTTTGATAAACTGATAAAAAGGTCCCTAAATCTCTGATTTAGGTCCCATATTAACCTTCTCCCTCTTTTAACTGTTGGTGTGCTCTTACTGTCCTGGGACGGTAAGACATATCTCAATCCTTAGTTTTATTTCTTGTATACACTGTGCCTGTTTTTTTTTTTTTTAGTCACTTGAGAACTATTTAGGATTATCACTAGGTTGGCATGGAAGTCTGTGGTGCCTCCTTGTTGATTGTATACACATTTACTTCGTAATTCTTATGATATAATTTGGTAAAGCTCGTCTGAGACTAGCCATGCTGTAAAATTTACATAATTATGTCTCTCTCTGATATCTGACGTGGACTTTCAGAATCTTTCTTTTTTTTTGAAAGTTGGAACAAATGAGGTCTTCTTAGCACATTTATTTGAAAGTAATTATGTCTGAGAGAACATTACTACTTCCATTTTGCAGAGATTGAGAAATAATACATTCCTCCAGGTGACTAAACAAGTAAGTCTGAATTGTAATCTGAAATCTATTATGTGCATCTTAAGTCAAGCTCTCTTTCTACTGGTTCCCAAGAAGGTGTCATTTCTTGAGTTGGCAACCTGAGCAAGAAAGGATTGGAAAAGTCTCAGACTTTTCTTTGTAAGCATGTTGAAAACATGTTGTTTATTTATCTAAAGGTCCTGTCACACTGCCCAACGGATGCAAAATGGACACAACGGACGAGCAAAATGTTCCATCCGTTGTTATCCGCTCTCAAAAGGGGCAAAAATTTGCATAACCGGAGTGGATAACACGGATGGGGGGAGGACGCAGGGCGGATGGAAAGTGGATGCGGAACAGAAGCCCAGCAGATGGAAGCAGATGGGAGCGGATGGCACATCCACTAGGCTTCCGGAGGACCTCAGCAAAGCGGACGCGGAACGGATGAAGTGGATGCAGAGCAGATGCACAGCGGATGAAGCGGATGCAGAGCGGAAGCCTAGCGGATGCACAGCGGAAGCCTAGCGGATGCCGAGCGTGAATTGCGCATGCGGGGAGGATGCATCGCGTCAGCCCCGCGGATATAATGGAAGCAGCTCGGAAGCAGGTCACCATTCAGAGGAAAGACCTGCTTCCAGACACATCGACTGCCTTGCCTGTCCTGCCTGCATGTCTGCCTGCAAGCCTTGCTGCCAGCCTCCCTGCCAGCCTTGCTGCCTGCCTGCCTGCCAGCCTTCCTGCCAGCCTTGGTGCCTGCCTCCCTGCCAGCCTTCTTGCCAGCCTTGGTTCCTGCCAGCCTCCCTGCCAGCCAGCAACCCCACAACCATGCGGAAGCACAGCAAACCTCAGCCATCTGCTGCCAGCCCTTTAAAGAGGGACAGGGCTACCATCCCGCCCCCTGGCCCTCACTCTGCTTCTGCTGGGCTTCTGTAGCACGGGCTCGCTCTTCTGGGGCTGAGGCTTCTGCTGCTTCTGCTTCTGGAGGAGCTGATGACAAGCACTCCAGCACCAGCCACCTCCACAGCACCTGCACCCTTCACCCCTGAGACTGAGTGACCAAGAGGAGTGCCAGAGACTCATTTTTGTCTTATAGCTTGTTGTTAATAAAGTCTATTTTTGATTCACACACTTGCTTCATTTCTTTTTTTTAATAAAGTCTTGGTGGAAACTTTTAGAAATGGTTTAAGCCTTTGCATGCTTGTGGGATGGGTTAAGATAGCAGTGGGTTAAGATAGGGTTGAGATAGCTGTGGAATGGGCAGGAATACCTTTGGGATGGGTAATAGCTGTGGGATAGATAAACCTCCAGTGCAAGCATAGTGGGACTGTATGGTCCATCCTCCCAGGTGCCACACCTATGGCCCTTTATTATCAATAACAATATAATCAATCATCCACACATGTCAGCATAAACACAACTCTTTATTAAATGCCTACGTGATGGCCAGGTGCAGCTTCCTGGAGGGTGAGATCCGCCACCGAGGAGCAGCCCCTCTCACAACCCTCTCTCTCCGGCAGCCTGCTGAGAGCCATTCCTCTTCCGGCCGAGAGTCAGCTCTTGTCTCCAGGCAGGTTTCTGTGGAGCGTCCCAGGCGGAGAACCCGCGGACAGTTGTTTTAACCATGGCAGAGCGCGTGGAGGACTCCCTGGCGCAGTGGGAGAAAGAAGACGGCACTTCCACCACAGTCCTACCCGCATCCACCCCCAGCTCCACCTACACAGAAAGGCAGAGAGCCAGACAGGAGGGGCAGAGCCACACTGTCCTGCTGGAGATCAGGGACACCATCTGGAGTAGCATAGATCTCCTCTCTCAGCTGGTCCAAACCGACTCCTCTCCCTCCAACCTCAAGACCTTCCTCACCTATGTCAACCAGACCCTCACGGACATGGCGGAACCCCAGTACCAGGTGGTGAAGGACCGGATCACCGAGCTGCTTCACAACTCTCCAGACCAAGATGAACCTGCTCCCACCCAGTCCAGGTCTGCTCCTCCACCCCAGGTGATGTCAATCCCATTCCAACGCTTTCCACAGGCCCTCACCTACCAGGGCTACGGCTACCAGGAGATCCAGTAGCACAGGCAGCAGCCCTTCCCAGTCCAGGCACAGGCTCATCGGATGCCACCATTGCCACCGGTTCCACTGATGCCACCAATGCCACCCATGCCACTGATGCCACCGACACCACCGATGCCACCCACGTCACCGATGCCACCCATGCCAGTCCTCACACAGCTGCAGACCAGACAGCCCCACTGCACTGCTCCTTCCTCCACCCCACAGCCAAGCCCGGCCTCAATACATCTGTCGTCGGTACTGGGACTGACACCTCATGGCATGGAGGAAGGAGCTCTCAGCATCACGGGGCTGAGCCAGCTGTTTGAGAGCTTCCTTAACACACCGTCACCTGTTGTCCTCTCGGGGCCAGGCACCCCAGTGGGGCTTCAGACCAGCACTCCAGCAGCAGCCACCTCCACAGCACCTGGACCCTTCACCCCTGATACTGGGCACACCTCTGAGTGACCGATAAGAGTGCCAGAGACTGGGTGGCTACCTGTAGACTTTATTTGGACACTTGACTTGGGTCATTTATTTTTTTACAGCTTGTTATTAATAAAGATTATCTTTGCTTCACACACTTGCCTCATTTATTTTATTAAATAAAGTCTTGGTGGAAACTTTTAGAAATGGTTTAAGCCTTTGCATGCTTGTGGGATGGGTAAGGATAGCAGTGGGGTGGGCAGGGATACCTTTGGGATGGGTAATAGCTGTGGGATGGGCAGGGATACCTGTGGGATGGGTTAGGATATCTATGGGATGGGTAATATCTGTGGAATGGGCAGGGATACCTGTGGGATGGGTTAGGATACCTGTGGGATGGGTTAGGATACCTGTGGGATGGGTTAAGATAGCTGTGGGATAGATAAACCTCCAGTGCAAGCATAGTGGGACTGTATGGTGCACCCTCCCAGTTGCCACACCTATGGTCCTTTATTATCAGTTATAATGTAATCATTGATCCACACATGTCAACATAAACACAACTCTTTATTAAATGCCCTGTTCATTGTAGGCCTACCCAACATACATGGCCCAATCTCATCGGTGTGATGAGACAGGCTGAAGGAAGCATCTATTAATAATCTACCATCCTGTCTTGCCACTCCACTGCTCCAGCTGAGGAGTTGCACCAGTGTTTCAGGAGGTTGCGCTGCTTCTTCCCTTCACGTGAGGCTCTGTTGGGGCCTTGCACATCCTCAGTGTCTATCAGGTTTTGCCCTTGCATCCATTCCCCAGGCTCCATGTCCCCATTGCCTTGTTGGAGGTCCACGAGCCTGTTCTGCAAGACTGGGTAGCGGGTGCACATGAGATTGTGCAGGATGCAGCAAGCTTCCACGATCCTCCTCACGGTCTCTGGGCGATGCTGCATGGTGGTGAGAAGTGCCTGGAACCTGTTGGCCAGGATGCCAAAGGCGTTCTCCACCACCCACCTTGCCCTGGACAGCCTGTAGTTGAAGATCCTCTCTTCACGGGTGAGGAGTCTGGAAGTGTAGGGCTTCATGAGGTAGGTTCTGAGGGAGAAGGGGTCATTCCCCCACGATGAAGTAGGGCACATTTTGCGTGTCGTTGGGCAGGGGGTCTGGATCTGGGAAGCCCATGATGAGGTTGCGTTCCAGCCCCTCCTTGAGGTCACTGGTGTTGTATACCTGGCCTGAAGCAACGATGTACATGAACTTGTAGTCAGCATCGACCATGGCGAAGAGGACGATGCTGAAGAAGCCCTTGTAGTTGAAATAAGTGGACCCCGACTTGGCTGGTGCTTTGCAGGCCACGTGCTTGCCATCTATGGCTCCAACGGTGTGGGGGAAGTTCCACCTCTGATACCACTGCTCTGCAACTTTCTTCCATCCTTCTTCAGTGGAGGGGCACTGGAGAAGCTCCTCCATGTATTCTTCGATGATGGCCCGCACCACTTCTCTCACCACAATGCTGATGGTGTTGTGTGGCACCCTCCAGCCGTACTGCATGCTCCTGTAGGTGGTCCCTGAGGCCAGGTGGTGCAGAGTCAGTGCCACCTTGAGCCCAGGGTCCAGGCTGGGCCGGAAGTTGGTGCTCTGCTTGGTCAACCTGGGTGTCAGCTGCTGCACAACTTCGTCAAACACGGCTGGAGGCATAATGAAGTTCTGGAATGTCCGAGTGTTCTTTGTTCCTGAGCTCCACCATCAGCTTGTTGTACAGTCCATACTCTGCTCTTCTCCCGATCCATCTTTGGACCCAGACGCTTCTTGGCCGCCTCCTTTTCTTCCCGTAGTAGAGTTCACAGAGCATGTAGATGGCTTCGCACTGTTGCAGAACGATGGTGGCTCCCAAAAGGAGTTTGTTATGATCCATGGTGGACATGACTGGATGCTGTGGAAGAGCAAGAGGCAGATGAAGGCTGCAGAGGTCTGCACAGCTGGGCTTCTGGGCTGAAAGTGAGATCCCCTTTTTATAGGCAATATAGGTTTTCCCCTATGTGTCCTTTTGCATCCTCTAGGCATCCTCTAGACATCCTTAATATCCGAGATAGGTCCCCTCTGCGAACATTTTTTCCGTTTTAAATGCTTTCTTTGCGTGCTGCATCCACTTTCATCATTTCTCCGTCCGTGCTACTAACGCTGCGCGTCTGTTCCGCGTCCGTTCCGCTTCCTCCCTGTGTCCATTTACCGCTGGAGCGGATGCGAGTTGTGCGGATGCGCAGCGGATGCCTAGCAGATGTAGCGACGCATAACGGATGCCGACGGATGCAGAACGGATGCGTTGGATACATTTTCCGCTTAGAAAGTTTTGAGCAGCTCAAAACTTTTTGAATGGATGAAATGTCAATAGATGGATGCTGGACGGATAGAGAGGAAGCAAAACAGAGGTAGTGAGTACAGAATGGAAGCATCACGTTAACCAACGGATGGCAAGTATTTTTCTCCGTTTTACATCCTCTTTCCATCCGTTGGTGCAGTGTGACAGGGGCTTTAGTTAGCTAAGTCATCCTAAACAAACCATTTTCACTGTTGAAAACAAAAGGGAGGGCAAAGGCTGGAAATTCATCCTGTACAAACAGGCTTATATTAAATGCATACTTTCCTCCTTTGAACAACATTTTTAAACAATTAATGCTAATTTTCTATTTTACATTATGTATTTCCTAGTTGTTACTAAGGTATTTTGTATTATTGTCCAGAGAAAGGCCAAGATGGAGACAGACAAACAGACAGGAAAGAGAGAGAGAGAGAGATTTCTAAAAATATTAATATTTTCAAAATCTCCTTGAGCTGCCTTTTGAAATCCCTGGATCTTGATCATTCTTCGGGAACTTGAAAGTGGAAATAAAGATGGAATTCTGGTTCATTGGCTGGTTCTTTGCTATTTGATCAATCCTCAGTTTCTTTCTACTGTTTCCTTCTCTTGCCTTTGCCTGTATAAACTAGCTCTCTTTAGAGAAATGCCTTGGTCCATCTGTTTCAATTAATATTTCTCCAAAGTGGAATTTGGAGAAATGTTCAGCTGGTCCTTTCCTCGTTTTTCCTCTCTTCTCCCTCTCCACGGATAAAAGATTGAAGAAGGCAAGGAGTGTGGAAAGCAGATGAGAAGCCAATTAATTTGCATCCTTTCTGATTATCTTCATTTCTGTAGAAATAGGTACAGCAGGGAATCCTCCGGGTGGCTGAAAGTACATAATGAAGTATACTTTATAACAATCACAGGAGGCTCCATCTTCCCCTTCAGATTTCTCTTAATTAGGAGCTGTTTCAGCTTGAAAAGCCTGCCCCAAAATACAAAAGAGAGAAAGGGTTGTTCCAGCCAACTGCCACAAGAGCAGTTCATCTTTTACCAAAGACACAATAAAAATTAAAATCTACACTGGAGAGAGAAAGGAATAGGCAAATAATGTATTGAAAAGAGGACTTTTTGGTATTGTTATCAGGGTTCCTTCACCTCACTCTTTTTTTATTTTAAAAATAGGCTACTGTGATTTCTCTCAGAAGGGGACACCCTTCTTCCTCCAAATGTTTCAGGTGACCATAATAAACCAGATCTCTTAGCAATGGGCCTGACAGAAAATGTGCTTATACTTTTCATGCCCCCCATCTAACACAATTCAAGGTGTGTGCGCAAGTTTTCCAGTTTAGTATTGGTAGGTAAACTGAATATATGGTAGTATACTCCTTTTCAAACCTATTTGGTACCAATAAAGAAGAATATTTGTAGCTGAGGACTGAAATGAGGGATCCATGGTGCTCTCTGATCTTGGTTGTTATCAGCACTGATTATCTTACCTAGTTTTGGGTAATGAAACACCTGCAAGAAAACAATCAAGCTGAGAGAGCACCCAGGATCCCTCAAATCTACTTGGAAATATGGCCGATTGAAATGCATTGAGATTGACTCAAACACAACTATATGTACCTTTTAAGTACCATTGAAGTTGATGTGTCTTGTTTCTAGCCCGATCAATGCACGGTTTTCTGATAATAAGAAAGGCAAATGTAAATAAGCAAGATAAATATACTGCAAATCATTTATGTTTCATAATGGTTTTATTAAGAATAGGCAAACTAATATATTCCAGATAGTTTTTTCAAGAGGTGTAGTTTGACAGGTTTAAGTTATGAGGCTAGTTTTTATATCCATTTTTACGAGTAAGTGAGAATTTTTAACATGGTGGTTTCCAACTCTGGGTTGTGTTGAAACCACTATTTCCCAAAAATGAAAAGCTGTTATATTAAACTTGGCTTTCTATTTTTTTTTTTACCAGCTGCCCAGAGTTCTGTTTTAAGATGAGCAGCTATACGAATCTTTTAAATAAATACTATAAGTATAAATACTATGCTTTAAATATTGTATGGATGCAATCTGAAACATATCCTAGGACCTAGATGAAGTTTGGTCCTCCAGATGCAGTAGATGGTGTTTTACTTTAAAAAATTATTATTGCATTATGGTTACATACACCCTCTTGCCTCTAATAGTTCAAGTTGGTTTACTTGGAAACTCCCCTCATTTTATTCCCATAACAATCAGCCTGTGAGTTAGACTGAAGCAAAACTAGTTGGCTTAATGACCCAGTGAGTTTTGTGTCTGCATGGATACTTTAATTGGCTCTCCTTAATCCTTGCCTGATGCTTTAACAAGCATGTGATCAAACAGGAATACATATGCATTTCTTAATATGCAAAATTAAATTATGCATGCTCTGTGGTATGATTTTTGCAATGTAGAAAAGGAATTTCATATGCTAGGTTTGTAGCTTTTGACTCAATATTCGGGATGTTTCTCATAATGGTGTGGGTAATGAAAAATTTTAAAGTGATAAATGCTACAACATACTCTAAGGGAGGGATGCCAAACTTGTGATGACACATTGTTGTCTTGTGATGTATCACAACTTTTTTCCCTTCACTAAACTGTGGCTGGGCGTGGCCAGCATGTGACGCATCCAGGCCACAAGTTTGACACCCTGCTCTAAGGCAAACACATGCAAGGCTGAGTTTTGCCTCAGGTGAATTAAATCTGGAATATGTGATTCTGAAGGCTATTTGATGGAGTAAGCAAATTACTTTATTAAAAGTAATACTTCTGTATTTTGCAGAAGCTTAGACTCTTCAAAACATCAAAAACAGAGTACTGTAAAGAATAGTGTTATAAGGGAACAGTAAGATAGTAATCAGTAAATTATGTGAACTACAGATGAAGAATCTAGGACTAAATCAAAATCAAATTTGAAGCATCATACATAAGCTATAATTTTAGGATATCTTTTTCCTTTTCCTCTAGCTTATTCATTTATCCAACTTGGCACCTGCTGCATGGGAGATAAGTTGAATGCTTCTGGAGATACCTGGTTGAAATGGTAGCATTAGGTAGAGTTTTCTTTAGATCAAGGGTCTCCAAACTTGGCAACGTTAAGACTTGTGGACGTCTGGGAATTGAAGCCCACAAATCTTAATGTTATCAAGTATGGAGATCTCTGATCTAAAGACTATAGTTTTTCCCAGATCTGAGATAGAGCAGAATATAGTAGAACCAACATGGCATACTTGCAATATCTGACTACTTTTTCCTCCTCCTTTTCTCTGCACTTCCTAACAGGTTTGGCACGATGACTTGTCATACAGGGCTTTAGCAGTGCGGCAAAAGTTGATTGTCAAGTTGCTTCTCCCCTTCCCCCTCCACTTCTGGGATATCTGAGCTGGCTTCTCTTCCCTGGGTGTTCCTTTTCTTCTCCCACTTGCTGTGGAAGGGATCAGTCTACCATGGCCGGTGACAAACTTCCACACAAAGTGATGGATCCCAAGAAACTTGCCAGCCTTTTGAAGAGTGGAACCGAAGGAATGTTGGTCATTGACAGCCGCTCCTTTGTGGAGTACAACTCCTGGCATGTTCTCAACTCTGTCAACATCTGCTGTTCCAAGTTGGTCAAAAGAAGGCTTCAGCAAGACAAGGTATCCATCACAGAACTCATCCAGCCAGCCTCCACTATAAAGGTATTTAACCTTGGTCCTTAGTGTGATTCAATGTTCCTATCATGTCCTAATTTTAAAGAACATGCCCCATTATATGTAAGTTTTTTATTTTTAAAAAGGTCAGAATTTCAAATGCAAGTCCTGTGTAGGACTACAGAAATTATTTTATAGCCCTTTCCTTTCATGCAATCTTCTATTTTTATCTAATCCTATGGGGGAGGTGGGCAGAGATAAGCCTTTCTTCCATCATTCTTTCATTCCTGATTATAGGTAGATTGGTTTTATGATATTGTGTTTTTCACAAAATAAGGCCAGGCCTTATTTTTTTTTAATCCCCGAAAAGACAGCTAGGCTAGGCTGTCTTTTTGGGGGTGATTTAATTCCCCCCCCTTGCATCCCCGGCGATGGTTGGGATTTTGACCTCGGCATTGGTGGGACACTTTGTATCAGGAAACCTTCCACCACTGTTGCTTTCCCTTCTCCCATGCTGCTGTGGCATTTAGAGCAACGCTGTGGCATTTGGCACAGCCACGCACAGCCAGCCAGGGCTCCTCTCTGCAACCGGAGCCTGGCGGAGACACTCGGCTTCAGGCGCTCCTATCGCCACCTTCCCTTCGTCTTCGAAGGCAAAGCCAATTCTTTTAAAAACGACGCCGTACTATCGGTACAACAAAGCCTCCCCTGCCTGAAAGGGCAGCCCAACCCCACATGCGAAGACGAATCTCCCAGGGCCACAGGGCAAGATCAGCCCACCCTGGGAGAAGCGCCCAGCCACCGTCCCTGCCTGGCTTTGGGCAGAGCACAAAGAGCTTCACCTGGGGTGCCCAGCACAGCTGACAGGTGGGCCCTTCTGCCCGGCAGCGGAGCTCTCGCCAAAGCAGCGAGCACCTCCCTGCTGGGCCCTCCGCTCATCCCGCCAGGGCCACGCCAGAGCCATGCGGGCTGGGCAGAGCCGGGAAAGCGAGCTGCGGGTGCGTGCCCACCTGCCAAGCAAAAGAGCGGGGCCAACCAGAGCTTTGCTTCCCAAGTCCCTCCAGCCCAAACCCGAAGAGGCCACTGGGAGAGGCTGCCCGAGGCAGTGATCGCGCCCACCCGTCTGCGGACAGGGAGGTGAGGTAACGGCAGCGCTGCTTCCCTAGCCAGCGGGTCCGGGAGAGAGATCCTGAAGCCGCCCTTCCTTTCCAACCTTTTCCAACCCTCGTCCTGCCCATCCCCATCCCCTTGCATCTCCAAATGTGCCAGCAGCTCCAAATGCTGCAATGGCATAAGCATTGGGCAGAGGCGCTAACTCGGCCGGGTTCAGCTCAGAGGAGGACGCCATCTAGGCTGCTGCCTTGCCTCCCTGTCCACGGATGTGTGGGCGCTATCACTGCATCGGGCGGCCTCTCCCGGTGGTCCCTTCAGGTTCGGGCTGGAGGGACTTGGGAAGGAAGCCAAGCTCGGGTCATCTGTCTTTTTCGCTTGGCAGGCGGGCTGGCACCTGCTGCTCACTTTGCCAGCTCTGCCTAGCCCACGCGGCCCTGACGGGATGTGCAGAGGGCCTGGTGGGGAGGCGCTCGCTGCCTTGGCAAGAGCTCCCGGGGTGGGCCGATCCTGTGCTGCGGCCCCGGGAAATTTGCTTCCCCACGTGGGGTTGGGCTGCCCTCTCGGGCAGTGGAGGCTTAGTTGTACTGGTAGTAGGGCGTCGTTTTTAAAAGAATTGGCTTTGCCTTCGAAGACGAAGGGAAGGTGGCAACAGGAGCGCCTGAAGCCGAGTGTCTCCACTGGGCTCCAGTTGCAGGAAGGAGCCCTGGCCAGCTGCGCGTGGCTGTGCCAAACGTCGTGGCGTTGCACACTGTGGCTAAATGCTGTGGCAGCATGGGGAGAAGGGAAAGCAATGGCGGTGGAAGGTCTCCTGATACAAAGTGCCCCACCAACGCCAAAGTCAACGCAGGCAGCACTATATCTGGGTATGCAACAAAAGTACTTCCTAACGGCAAGCCCCCCCGCCATTCCCCCCCATTTCACATGTTTAATATAGGCCTTAATTTGGGGGGAGGGGCTTAATTTGATTTTATGCTGATAAAACATGCTGGGACTTCCTATTGGGGAGGCCGTATTGTTGGAGGAAAGTGGGGGGGAGGGTATCTATGGCTCTAACTACAACTCTTACGTTTCCTGTTTACTGGTTGGGGTTTCAGTTCAGCAATATGTAGAATACTTTGATATCCACATTTTTTTATTTGGTTATAAAGAATAAGAACTCCAAAGAACTTCATGTAAAGAGTGTAGAGAAGAGCAACAAATATGATTAGAGGACTGGAGGCTAAAACATATAAAGACTGGTTGCTGGAACTGGGTAAGTCTAGTTTAATGAAAAGAAGGACAAGGAGTGACGTGATAGCAGTCTTCAATATCTGAGGGGCTGCCACAAAAAAGAGGGAGTCAAGCTATTCTCCAAAGCACCTGAGGGCAGGACAAGAAGCAATGGGTGGAAACTAATCAAGGAGAGAAGCAACCCAGAACTTAGGAGAAATTTCCTGACAATTAGAACTATTAATCAGTGGAACAACTTACCTCCAGAAGTTGTAAATGCTCCAACACTGGAAGTCTTTAAGAAGAGATTGGATAACCATTTGTCTGAAGAGGTGTAGGGTTTCCTGTCCAATCGGGAGGTTGGACTAGAAGACCTCCAAGGTCCCTTCCAACTCTGTTATTCTATTTCTAATGTGTAGTACCATCTTAAACCAAAACATGGACAGAAGAGAACCAAACATCATCTAATGTGAGTATAGCATGGGTGTTGGGTAAAATGTACTGTTTCCTTTGGGAAGGAGATCTGTTGAGAGTCTGGAGTTTTGTTTTTACAAACTTACCAATTTCATGAACTTAAACTTTTCTTTCCTTGTTTAGAGCCAGTGTTTTATTTCTTCCCTTCTGATTTATCTATTATTTCTTTTATTCCTGAGACTTGTCACATAGGTATTATATGAAAATAATGTATTGTCTCTTTATGGCTATTTTGATTTGTGTGATGTCATTACTGAGAACAAACAAAGCCAATTCAAAGTGAGTTTTCTTCTGTGTTATGAGAAAATCTTCCCTCTACATCAGAGGTCTCCAAACTTGGCAACTTTAAGACTTGTGGACTTCAATTTCTAGAATTCTGGGAGTTGAAATCCACAAGTCTTAAAGTTGCCAAGTTTGGGGACCCCTGCTCTACATGAAAAAAAACAATAAGAATGAATGGGAAGAGGGTTTGTGTGAGGGGAATGAGCCTCATCCAAAAACATAATTAATACAAAATGTACATTATAAAAACGATCGTGTCAACCAAGGGAATAAAGTAAGCTATTACAATATGACTGATAATTTTTTCAAACAGGAATATAATTCAAAAATTATAGAACTGAAAAATTAAAAATTAATTACTGAGCTTATGTTGGTAGAAAGTAGCTTATATGTTTTAAATGTTCTGAGGAATAAGCCAGGTTAGGAAAGCATCCATAAACGTTAACATAAAAATCTTGTATCACCAACTATTTGGAGGTGATAACAAGTAAGAACATGGCAAAAATCCAGTAAATTCTACTTGGATAGTCAAAAAACTGTTGACAGTCTTTCAACAGAAGCTACTTAGTTGACCCAGGCTATGAATCAGTTCCTGTATGGACAAACAATTGATTAAAACAGGAAGGGAAGGATAGAAGAAATTCTATGGGAGCTGTTCAGCATCCCTTTCAATAATTTACAGCAGCACTAATGCTATGTATTTGTTTTATGTCCTCTGCACCACAAAATGAAATTGTGTTGAATCTTTGCTGATAGGATGGGGTGAAAGAAGAACCAGTAGTGGATCTCTCTCTCTCTCTAGTATGTCTCATAGTATAATTGTATAATTATACTATTTATTATACATAGTATAATAAATATAATTCCAAATTATATGTATCCAAAAATACTGTACATAACAAATTTACTGTTAACTTTAGTCACTTATTCAGAATTGAAAATATACATTTAAGAATTAGGAATGATTACCTCAAGCATTGCACTATGAAAGATATATATCCTTTGTTTTTACTGATAATATTAGTTATCTTCCACATTCTCCATCTCTGGAAACCAATAGCCTTGTTTAGCTATAAATGGGAAAACAATGGGAAGAATAGAAAAATTATCTCAAAGGGAATTAGCTGGTTAAGATAAAACTATGTAAAACGCTATGTGGAATTTCCATTGCAGTTCTACTTCTAGCTAATTTTGCTTCTCTCTGAACTCCCGGCCAATGCATATATTCTGTTCTCAAGAATTTTGGGTTAATAGAAGTATAATCCTTTGAAGTGGGATTTATGTCAGTGAAAATTACTGCAGGCAGAGCAAATTGTGTGCTGAAAGAGAAAGAGCATGGGCAATCCTTTTACCTTACTAGGAGCACCCTTGGATGTCCATGGATGTCAGTTATATGTTCATTTAACTGAGAAAGTGCTGAGTGCTACTTTTCTGAAATTGGAGAGGGTAATAAAGGAGGATATTTGTAGCTCAGGGTTGAAATGAGGAGGACCTTGGTGCTCTCTAAGCTTGATTATTTTCTTGCAGGTGTTTCATTAGTCAAACTAGGTAACATCACCAGTCTTGGTGCTAACATCACTATTATGGATAATGTTGCTTAATTTGGGTAATGAAAGGTTTACAAGAAAACAACCAAGCTCATAGAACACCAGAGGTCTCTCAGAGTGGCTACTGTAATGGATGTGAGAGTCTGCAGGCAGGATGGAGGTACTGTAGATATTCCAAAACAGTATAAAGCCACCAAACTCTTCCAGTGAAAAAGTCGGATAGGGTTCAAAATGGTGTCAGAATATACATGAACTGGCAGAGACATGGTCAACAAAGTCAGCCAATGGAAGCTGAATTGGGGGTTGAGAGTCTGGGCTAAGGTCCTCATGCTCAGCTCTAAAGTGAAACTAACTTGCTTGCCTGCTGAACTAAAGTAGAGTAATCTGTTCTGAGCTCCTGAGCTGCTGTTTTTGTTTTGCTTATGTTAGGTTGGAAGAAACTACTAATGATATTGTAAACTTTACTTCATGTTACTATGCATATAAAGAAGTTAATGAATCCTGCTGAATCAGTCATCTTTGTGTGCTTTCTGGAGTTGAATTTCTGCTGCAAACTCTCACAGATGGGATTTTGAATTTGAAGGGTATTTTCCCCCCATGTCAGGTCGAGTAGTTCTCAACTTACAACCATTCATTTAGCAACTCTTCAAAGTTACAACACCAGTGAAGTCTTATGACCAGTCTGTGCAATTACCACAGTCATAGCATCCCCAGTCACTTGATCAAAATTTGGGGGCTCGGCAACTGGCATGTATTAAAGATGGTTGCAGCATCCCAGGGCCATGTAATCAGGGGTGGGATTCTACCAGTTCGCACCTATTCGCAAGAACTGGTTGTTAACATTCTCAGCAGTTTGGAGAACTGGTTGTTAGAAGAAATTACTGGCCTAATCCTGTAAAGAAGGCAGGAAGGAAACATTCTGGTGTTGCTTACAGAAACTGCCTCTCCATTAACCCTTATTACATTATTGGCAGGAGACTAGACTTCCTGTCTCTGGAACGTCTCTGGAGTTTTTTCCCCCCTCCTTTGCTGGTACTTTGCTTGTGTAGAGTGACCATTTAAAGTTACAATGACACTGAAAAAAGTGACTTATCACCATTTTTCATACTTACGACTGTTGCAGCATCCCCACAGTCACGAGAGGCCAGGCGAGGAGATGCGTACCTCGATGTGAGTGATATTTTGAGTTGGCCACAGCCAGACAATAACATGACCACCAAGCCATGCCCACCACCTAAGCAACACCCACAGAACCAGTTGTTAAAAATTTTGAATCCCACCCCTGCATGTAATCATCAATTGCTACCTTTCTAACTGGCTTCTGATAAACAAAGTTAATAGCAGAACCCGGATTTGCTTAATGGCCACCTGATTCACTTAACAATTGCAGTAATTCATTAAACGTCCTTGGTAAAAAGGTCGGAAAATTGGCCATCATTCACTTAATAATTACCTTGCTTAGCAATGGAAATTCTGATTCTGATTGCGGTCATAAATCAAAGACTACCTGTGGCAGGGACTATAGCAATAGATTTCCTATTTGAGCCTGGGACTTGGATCTTTCCAAGGAGAAAGACTGGACTCTGTAGATAAAGCTGACAGGGGACGTACAGGCAGAAGCGTCAAGAACGTTTTATTTCTTTTCAATTGCTTCTGTGCTTAATTGGATAGTTGGCTGAGGAATTCTGGGAACTGAAGTCCACACATCTTAAACTTGCTAAGGGTCAAAAACACCGGCAGTGTTTATTTACCCTTGTTCACATTCTGAGTTTTTTTATTTGAGTTGTAGTGGTTAATGATTGCTCGAATTTGCATATAGAGGCCTCATAAATTCTCTTATTCCTGAAATATGTACTTTGTCCCTTTCACTATTTTTTAAATCCTTCATTTATTGTTATTTTGGTATGCGGCTTACCTAAGCACGATGCACTGTTTGGGCCTTGTTTTGGAGATAGAAGGGGGGAACTAGTGGAGCAACTTGTTTAAAAATGTAATCCTGGTGAAGGGGATTTCCCCTTTTGTTTTACCCAGATTCCAGAATACTGTCAGAAAAGGGGAGGGATACCTTCTCACAACAGGTGGCAGCTGCTTAGCTTATCCTGAGTGGAATTCTTCCAACTGAGGTACAGCTATACCCAGCTAGCTGGAGGGAGATACCTGTCAGGATTGTGTTATATGATTAGTATGGCCACCCTGCTAAAACTGCTAATGTCAATTCAGAATTTTCTGTGAGATGATGAATGCAGATCTGTTGTTTGATTTATATGGCTGTTCTCCCCATCCGCCTTTTTAGAATTCCCCAGTAACTTGTGTTCATATCTTTTAAAACATTTTTCCAGTCTTATTATCCTACCCTACACACTATTTTATAGATGGCACAGGTCCAGTTGCACCTAAGACATTTCTAACAAAGTAGTTCCAAAGCAAACAGGTTCAGTCTGTTAGATTTAGCTTCACAGACTTCCAGTCTTGAAATGAATCGTACAATTCTAGAAATGTATTTTAATTTCTTCTAGATTGCAATTCAGAGTTAGGAACAAGGGAAGGGGGATATTTCCCAGAAAACTATTATAGAGGGTCTAACAAGGGAACCCACAGAGGTTGAAGCTGCATGGTCATTCAAAGGGATCTAGAAAGACAGCCCCTATAGTCAGTCAAATCAAATATATCTTGCATTTTCTAATAACATAAAGGGGCAGAATCTAAATCATTGGGCTTCTGACTACTATATTTAAAAAAATAATGAGAAGCAGACTTCTTTTTCCCTTGTTCTAAATTAAATGGATGTAATTAAATGGGTTAAATTAAATTAAATAGAATGAAAAAGGTGTTGGTGGAGGGAGGGAAAACCCTTATTTGTGAAAACCCTAACCCTGCTAGTACAAATTAATTTGGTGGCTAGAAACCTGGGGGCAGTGTGATGTCAATTCTGTGTCTATGTTCCTTGATGGGTTTGATGTAGGATAACTTCCACTTTCAGTTCAAAGTAAGAAAAGTCTTTTGGAGCAGGTATATAGTACATCAATTCCTGTTTTCCTATGTCTGCATGAGAGACTCATGAACCCACGAAAAATCTGCATTTGAGATACAAGTGTTGGAAGTTGCTTTGAAGTAGGCAGAGATATATTTGGGGTGCTTCCTTGCCTCCAAAACATACTTCCCTGTGTGAACCCAAGACCTTCTATAAGGATATTCAGGTATGGCATATGTGATCATGCCTACTTCAAATAACCTTTTCTGGTTTGGATGTGAAGTGCAGCATTTATTAAGTTGGTTTTAGTTCTTTTAAATATATCTCTATTCAGGTAGAAGCACAAATAAGCACATCACACATTTGGCAGTAGATCTCATTCAGTTCAGCTGGATTATATGACAAGGTAAGCCTGTAATAGACTAGAGGCTTAATTATCACTCCTTGGTACTACATGTTCTCATTTCCTTCAACCACAGTTCAATTTGCAGCATTTAAGCAGGTTCCTACCACGTTAGCCAGTTGGCAGGAAAAAGCTTTATCTGTTCCTTGTTTCTGTATCAGAAATCACCCTTTGTGGGGCATGCTTTTTTTTTTCTTTTTTTGAGTGCCTAGGATTTAAATCTTTGCCAGTGGCGCTCCAAGTCTAAATTGGCAATAGAGTTCCATTTTTTGATAGACCTGGCTTTTCTTTTTGAAGAAGCCTGCTACTTTTTAAAGTTCAGCAGCCATCTTTTCCCAGAAGCTGCATTGTTTTTTGTTAGCATTCCTTCTTCCTTTCCCTCCCCCAATTTTTATTATTTTGTAGCAAAGGAGGGTAATTCAAGCAATTAATCAAATGCTGGGCCCAGCTGGAACCATCTGTAGGGTCTTCATCTCCCCCTCCCCTTAAATGTATGCATATGGTTTATTGAATTTGGCTAGCAGTGACATCACCCTTGCCTGAATCTTTGTGTGTGAGGAAAAATATCCTTTGCCTTCTGTCTGCTATATTCAAGGCCACGAGGAATGATTCTTGAATGTTTTTCTTTAGCCACTGATAATACTGGAGAACAGAGGAACACAATGCATTTTTAGAGGTCTCTTTGGGTGAGCATGGATATATGTCAGTGTTGAATTCTCAGAGAGCTTTTTGGTTGAGAGTGCTTTATTAATATTTTCCAAATAGAAAGTGGCTAGATAAATTTTTGGTAAGGCAGGGAGTCAAGAAATGGTAAGGAGCCACTTCTAAATGGACATTGCATAGTCATCCTGAGCTTGCTAGCTTGCTTGTTCCCTCTCTCCCTCCTCCTCAGATTTTCAACTATTCTGGTTATAACATTGGGCTTTAGATAAATAGATGGGAGAGTTGTGCAGGACTCCAGATCTGAACTGAAAGAACACTTGTGGACACACCTGCTGTACCTGGCAAATTGCTTAAGACACTTTTGTTTTTTCCTGGGATTATATGATTATATTTGAATTAAAAATACTTTTGTGCTAAAGTCTTACTGTACTGTTGACAGTACATGGTAAAGCCATTACAAATCATCACATACAAAATATAAGAAAAAATGTTCTGTGGCAGATGTTCTCAGACTTTGGATTCCAAAGCAAATAGCCAATCAATCTGGCAAAATGATGAATGGATTCCTTGCTGCTCTCTGAGTTTGGTTGTTGGCTTGCAGATGTTTCATTGCCCAACTAAGTAACATCACCATTATGCAACTAGTAATTTCATCAGCACTGATTATTTTATTTGCATAGTATCTATTTTATTTATTTATTTAACATGTTGCTCATCTCATTATTGATGATGTTGCCTAGTTGGGTAATGAACTGTCTGCAAGCAAAAACCAAGCTTAGACAGTGGAATCAAGGATTCCACAGTTCAATTCTGAGCTAAGTATATTCTCTTCTATGGGAAATAATGTACCTATATCATAAGGAGAAATTTTCTGACAGCGAGAACAATCAACCAATGGAACAGCTTGCCTTCAGAAATTGTGGGAGCTTCATCACTGGAAACTTCCATGAAAAGACTGGACTGCCATCTGTCAGAAATGGTGTAGGTCTGCTTCGGCTAGATGACCTTCAAGGTCCCTTCCAGCTCTGTTATTCTGTAATCACATCTTGCTAGTTATGCCTGTCAGATATAAGTAGATTCTCCTTCAAATCAAATGCAACTCTGGATCACTTCATACACACATCCCTGTAACTTTCTTGGTAGCGGTGTAACTTTTTTAGGGGGAGGAGTCCTTGGTGCTTCAAGTCAGCTTTTTTTTTTACTTATGGCAGCTGCCTAGACACTTTCTTGAAGTTTTCTTGACAAGATTCTGAAAGTGGTTTGCTATTGCCTGCTTCGTAGGGTTGATAGAGTATGACTGGCGCAAGGTATAATTTACTTGTCTTTGTGGAACAAACTCATAGTCTCTTGGTTTCTGGCCACATGCCTTTACTCACTACATAAACTGGCTTTCAAGTTTGCCATTGGTGTTTTCTTTTGTGACTTCTAGATGAACCTAATGCCCAGTATCTCTCCTATCTATTAATCGGGTCCAAAGATGCTTAGCTTCTGAATCCAGGTATAGTTGATCTGTTCTGCCACATGTGAAACCCAGTTGGGGTTACTTGTGCCAAAAAGGAATCCTAATGATCCCCTTTTCCTTAGGATTTTTTTTTGTTCCCCCATTCTTTTCATTTTAGCTTCCAGCTGCTTTTGGGCACCATGTGGCTTTTTAATCATTTAATTGATTTTGTACATTTTAAAATTCTACCCTACATAAAACAGGGTGAAACAAGAAAAAGCCCATAAAAGTCTCTAAAGATAATGAATATGTCATGTTGTGCAGTTAAATAATTAATACTGAAGTCAGTTGAATAGAGAATTAAGCATACAAGCAAATATATTTCTAAATAGTCTCCCAGCGGGTTCTTCAAAATACTGCACAATTGACAGAAAATGGGTGTCCTTCTGGGTTTACAGTGCCTATTTGTTTCAAATGATAAAAGAACTTAATATTCATTTCTATTGCTAATTTTCATACTTGCTTTCTGAGATTTATTTCCTTTTACTAGGAATCACGTTATATCTCTCTTTGGCAGATGCTAGCAGGCGAGATTGAAAAATCAGGTTTATGAAGGAGATGCTAAACCAGAATATTTTTATTTAATACTTTTTATTTCTTTCCTCCCTCCTGCCTCCACCTAACCTCAGGTTTCACATTACCTTTTTAAAGGTGAAAACTGTTCATAAGAAGAAACCAAAGATCAAATTATCGGATATTCCACTGAAGCAATTAGAAATGTATAACAAAATAGACTGAACCTCCCACCCCATCCTTTATGACAGCCTCTTAGATATTGGAACACTGCTATCATGTCTACTCTAGTCCTTCTTTTCATTAGACTAGATATACCCAGTTCCTGCAACTGTTCTTCATATGTTTTAGCCTCCAGTCTTCTAATCGTCTTTGTTGTTCTTTTCTGCACTCTTTCTAGAGTCTCAATATGTTTTCTATATCATGGCAATCAAAACTGGATGCAATATTCCAAGTATGGCCTTACCAAGGCATTATAAAGTGTTATTAATACTTCAGGTGATCTTGATTCTATGCCTCTATTAATGCAGCCTAGTACTGCATTGGCTTTTTTGGCAGCTGCTGCACACTGCTGGCTCATATTTAAATGATAATCCACTAGGACTCCCAAGTTCCCTCTCACAGTTACTACAATTGAGCCAGGAACCACCTATTCTGTACCTGTGCATTTGTTTTGTCTTGCCTAAATGTAGGATTTTACTTTTCTCACCATTGAATTTCATTTTGTTAGATAGGCCCAATCACACAATTTATCTGTAAAAATAAACTGGGTTCTCTAAACCAACTAGGGAATATTGCAATTTTGAGATTTGAACTCCAGTTGTTCAGATCCATGTATTGCACCATCTCTCTTGAAAAGTTAAATATGAACAATAAAATAGTCTCTCCTGTGACTTCATTTTTGGCTTCTGTAATTTTATCACTTCATCCCACATGTTTATTATGTATGTTTTGAAGATAATCTGTACTGCAGGTCAGGCACAGCATGACTGTGCTCTATATAGTGCTTGCCAGTCTATGGTTTCTGCATGTATTAGAAATCACTCCTGATGCAGCTGCCAAAATAAAAATAATTTCAAAAATGTCCCAAGTGTTAGGAAATTCCTAACTCCTGCAGTATTTTCTATTTCTTAAGATTTTGACTATTTATGTTTTTTTAAAGTTAATGTTTTATTTAATTTTGCTCCCCCATACACACTATTGAATGCTACTTTTGATGTTTCCTAATAGTGTTCAGTAGTAATATAAAGATATATGTTGAGGTAATTCCTCGTTAGGAGAATGAGCGCATACAGGGAGACGTATTTGAGAGTAGTGTTTGAATAATACACAAACAACACACAGATACACTGTACAGTAAATGTAGGTTTTTACTTCCAGAAACATTTAAGCAAAGTTCAAAATCATTCACAAGTAAGATCAGTCAGTTTTTAGTCCGGGGATAATCCAATAAAAAATTCCAGTGTCAAAAACAGTTCAGTATCAGACTTAAATCTAATCCAGGAATAGCAGTCAATTGGAAGAAAAATGGAGAAACAGCAATATTCTCCAAAAGAAAGAAACAGAGACTGAGACACACTCTCTTTTGGTTGGGGTTTCTTTTTGGATTAGGAGGGTAATCTTTTTTGGGAATCCATTGGCTGTAAGTACATTAGTGAGAGTGTGTAGTTCGGTTTTTAAGTGTTGTTCATCGGCTAAGCATTTTGTTCTGGAGATGAGTGTCTTGGCTACGGAATTGATCTGTGCTGGGTGGTGGTGTGAGAGTGCATGTAGATAGCGGTTTGTATGTGTTTTCTTCTGGTAGATGGTGTGTCTTAGGGAGCCATTGGATTTTTTGTATACTAAGACATCTAGGAAGGGAAGTTTATTATTGGCTTTATTTGAAGGCAAAAAAAAAAGATTACCCACCTAATCCAAAAAGAAACCCCAACCAAAAGCCAAGACAGAGAACAAGAGAATGGCAAAGCCCTCCTCCCATATATAAAAGGCACTACAGACAAAATCAGCAAGATACTCCAAAAACACAACATTAAAACAGCATTCTGCACAAACATAAAAATATCCACCATCCTAAGAAACCCTAAAGACAAAATCGAGTTAGAAAACCAAGGAGTATATGAAATCCCTTGCACTGCCTGCCCCACCACATACATAGGCAAACTAACAGAAAAATTAGTGCACGCATTGAAGAACACAAGAACTCAATCAAAAAAGAAGAACTGACCTCTTCCCTGGTCCAACACCTCAAAGCCACAGGACATGAAATTGTCTTTAAAAATACCAGAACTATCGCCAAAACCGAACACTTCAACAACAGAATAATCAGAGAAACCATAGAGATAGAAAACGCCCACACAGCATGAATAAACGAGATGATACCTCCCGCCTACCAACCATTTGGAAACCTGCCCTCATTAATAAATGAGTACCTAACATAAAGAATGACACCAGACCCACACCCACGAGTGCCACACAAGATGCTACCACCACATTTCCACGTAGAAAAAAGACTCACACCCACACAGAAGATGAGACACGACCACGAACCAGAAGCCGTACCGCAGCTGCACCACTACCCGCTTCAAACCCCTCTGACCCATACAAGAAGCGAACTGACACCCACCATGAAGATGTGGCACGACCACAAACACGAAGCCAAACAACAGGATCACAGCTCACCAGCTCAAATCCCCCAGCAACTAAGACTAACCTGAGAACAACCAAGCCCCCACCTAAACAGAACACACCCCCAGCCAATCAGAACACAGCCAACCCCCCTACCAATCAGAACACAGCCAAACCCCCAACCAATGAGAACACCCCCCCACCCAATCAGAATAGTCAAGCCCCCACCCAATCAAGTTACACCCCCACTAGCAGTTAAAAGGAAGAAGCAGCTGCAAGCTCACATTACTCTGAGAAGCACAGAGCTGAAGAAACAAGCCTGAAGATGATGAATGAGACTTCATTGAAACATTGCCTAGATACTTCCAATTTTACGTGGGAAAAAACCCAAATAACCAAAGATCCACATACAAATACTCGCGAAAACCTCAGAAAACAAATATATATATAATACCCGAAGGAAGCTGAACAGCACACACACATATATATGTATGTATATGTATGTATGTATATATGTATATATGTATATATGTATGTATGTATATATATATATATATATATATATATATATATATATATATATATGTTTTTTTAAGTTTTCGCGGGTACTTACATGTGTGCTGTTCAGCTTCCTTCGGGTATTATCCCACGTCATTGCAGTGCTTTTAAAGTTGTAGCAACGTTTCAGCAGAATCTCATCTGCCATCATTAGGCTTCTGTATTGAGTTTGTACAATGTATTGTACTGTATTGAGTTGTACAATGACATGTGATAATACCCGAAGGAAGCTGAACAGCACACATGTAAATACCCGTGAAAACTTTAAAAAACATATATATATGTTTATATATATGCACTAAAAGCCTCCAACACAAGAACAGACTGTTGCCAGCCAATCAAAGCCACAAAACAGACAGAAGAAACCAGGAACACCAATCAATCAAACTCCAAGTCCAATGAAACAGGTCCAGGCTCCCAACCAATCAGAATGGACCAGCCTCAAATTTAAAACCAGGAGCTGTAAGACCCATATCCATACAGAAGCCTGAAGATGGCAGATGAGATTCTGCTGAAACGTTGCTACAACTTTAACAGAACTACAATGACGTGGGATAATACCCGAAGGAAGCTGAACAGCACACATGTAGGTACCCGCGAAAACCTAAGAAAACAAACAAATAAATAAATAAATATAAATATATATATATATATATGTATATGTATATGTATATGTATATGTATATGTATATGTATATGTATATGTATATATGTATATATACACATACATACACACTGTATATATATGTATAAAGAAAAAGTTACCACTGAATGATTAGATAATTCAGATAATTAAATAAATTAGATAATTCATCTACATTTGATTACAAGCAAACAATCAGTTCTGCCTCTGATCTCTTTTAAGGAAGAGAATTCTGAAGGCAACTTCACACCCAGAATCATAAATGCAGAGGTCCGTGTCTACTTAGCATCAATAAGATTAGTAAGCTTGATAGTACAAACAAAAGCCAAACTGTTAGTAAATGTATTGTAATGTGTTTATGAGAAAATGAAAAAGATCCATCTGAGGACAGTGAACCAAAAGAGATTCAGGAACAAGAGTTAGTGCATGCTATATAAAGATCTAGTCTTTTTTTAGCACTTACTGTACAGCTGCTAGCCAAGACTATATACAGCTGGTTGTGTACTGTAGGAGAAAGTGGAGAAAAAGTTTATTTGTGTGTAGTGTTCTAAGTCATACAAGGAGTTCATAGATAGATCATGCTCCTTTTCTTTAGATTTCCTCAAGTGTAGAGAAAGCTTTGCGTGGCACAACAGATTACTTCACAGAGCTGCTGAAGTGACAGGGAGAGATTGTAGGAGGTGAGTTGGAAAAGCCGTGCACAAAGTGCATGTTTGGCATGCGTGCATACACAAAGTGTGCCCACCAAGTCACACCCACCGAACCAGTGGTCAAAAATTTTGAAACACACCACTGCTTTATGGTTAGGGGGTTTCAGAATTTTGGGTTGGAGGCATATTAGGAATTCTCAGGCTGTTATTGGTATTCCCATTAAATTTATCCTAGAGTAGATGTGATAAGTTGAAAAATAGAATATCCTCTCTATTTACTAGGACACTCTTTGTTACTTGAGCTAGGCCCTTTCTTCCATATAGGTAGATATACTTCTGAGCAAAGTACTAGGCTGTGATCACCCATCACATTTATTTTATAAAAATATCTTGAGGAATTATATAATATCCAGAGGAATTCTTCCAGATTGGGGAGTAAGCATTGTTTTTGTGGCCAGATATTACCCATTCTATTTTTTAATCTACTGCTTTAATGCTTAGAGGCTTTAAGGATTTATTGCTGTGTGTTGTTGAATTTTACAGTCCAAGGTAAGTACTATAAAAATGGAATCTGCATTTCAATTTGGCTACTGAATTTCAATGTTGCAATCTGATTGTTTCCCATAGTGACAAGAATGGGGGTTGGGAGATTGCTTGCAGGGTCAAGGATTGTTTGCCTGTTATAAATGAAGATGGTATCAGAGGCTTGTTTTGCTTTGTCAGCTGTCTCTGCTTTTTAAAAGTTAAAATGATTGAATAAAAAATAAGGTCAGTTCGGGCAGGTAATTGGCAAGGGCGGAATTAAAATCAGGATGCCCATGGGCATCATGCTTCCCATATATATTGTATATAGTGTTCCATATACATGGAACATAAATAGGCCTTCCTCTTCTCTTTATGTTGGATGCTCCATTTGAAGTATGAAAGGAGTGATTAAGTTTATTCATTAGTTTTTGCTCTTCTCTTAAACTTGTGACTACAGAGTCATTTCTCCGTATGCTGGTGAGATGGGAGAGAACTTCATGACATAGTTCAAGAAGCACATTTGTTGGAATCATGAGCCTTGGGTATTCAGTTATCTGGTGGTCTCTCCAGATTTTGCTCAAGTTGAGTTCTGTCTCTTTTAGGTCTCTTACGTTACTTTGAATTGTAGTTACCTTGAATTGTAGTTGTACATGGGATAAAAGAAAATTAATTGTGTGTGTTGGATTCCACGTCAACCATGATTTTTGACATTGTCTGTTGCATTCCCATCAACACTCGCATCTTCCTGCATGTGGAAGGCAACATATCTTCAGCCATATGAAAATATTCATACATATGAATCATTTCATACATATGAAAATATTCTTCCTATGGATTGTCCCCTGGAATGCATGACTATCTTTAGAGCCAGCGTCATTTGGATGATATTGGTGAAAGGGCTTTGGTAAGGTCAGCACCATTTGAAAGCGTTCAGGAGGACATGTCACTTCACTGAGATTCCAGATTCTACAAAATTCAGGAACGCAGCAGTTCTCTTATTACACAACATCATCACACTGTATTGCCATCACTCTAGGCCTTCGTTGTTGTGACTATTTAGCAAACAACCCCAATACATTGAAAAGTAAAGGTTGAACTTTTCTTTTGTCACCAGTGATGCTTCTTCAGCTTCTGGAAGGAGAAAGAACATGTGGAGGGCACTGGCAAAGTAATTCAGTCTTCTGTTGTTATAATGGGGGAGGGGTTGGAGGTGAGTGGAACTGCTGCTGAATAGCAGATGGCAGGAAGGGTGACATCATAGGCACAATTGTCCTACCCCATTATTCTTCCTGACAGGCCCCTACCCTCCTTTATTGTTTCCTGTGGACATAATTGGAAGCTTGGGAAGAGGAAAGAAAAGCTTGCCAGAGTTCCTAAAATAAAAGTCCTCCCTTTTGAGTAAATTGTTACTTAGTAGTCATCAGATTCAGATTATTTCTAGGGCAGTATAAGTAGATAATGATCAGAAAAAAGCAAGCCCGCCTTCTGACTTGTGATTTGAGAGAACAGCACTTAAAGAAAAGAGAGGGGAGTGAGGAGAAATTAGACACTCTGTAAAATGCGAAATGGGAAGAAACTTGTGTCAATGAGCTTGGCAAATGATTACCATTCTAGGGCAGGTGTTCACTGGGGATTTATAGGAGACTGGAAGGTTGTCTTCTGCATTTCAGCCACTGCATGAAATTGATAGGGAAAGTAACTCAGAAGGTGGGGGGTTGAAGTGTTTTCTGATGATATTACATTCCACCTGGCATTACAGTCTATCTGTCTAGAAGAGACCATGGAACCCTTTTTTAAATTTTTTGTTTGTTTGTTTGAAATAGATGATAAATAAATGGAGATTGAATCTTAGACAAGGTTGAAGATTCAATCTCCATTTATTTATCATCTATTTCAAACAAACAAACAAAAAATTTAGTCTCACAAGTAATGAGACTAAGTGTTCTTGATGGAGGTTTATCCCCCATTTTGAACAGCTTTTCATTCCTCCTGTGGGCCTAAAAGGGCAGCTTGAGAGTCTGTGTGGACTCTGCACTCTCTTCATTTCCTTGGCAAACACTGATGATTGTGATAGCCAAGAGTCCTTTTTACCAGCTTATGCCAGATGCAGAATATCTGGAGAAGCTCCGCTGCTAAATACATGGAGCTGCTTTTGAAGATGACTCATAAATATTACTGAAGCAGAAGAAAGCTTTTGATGACGGACTGATTTTGTGGCTCTATTCTGCATAGTTGCATTAGTTCCCAGTATGTTTCTCTGACTCGTTTGAAGTGCTTGCATTTCTTAGACTGTTTGGAGCCAAGCAACTTGAAGAAAATTGTTCATCCAAGTCAACCTGCCTATGATTTAAAATCTGGAACAGACGTTCTTCCATTTTAGGGCTGGTGGTTTTTTTTTTTCTTTTCTTTTTTTGGATGCCTTCAGTTCAGTCTTTATTTCTGTCGACTGCCTGGAAATCCCTTGCAGTTTTCTTGGCAAGATTTCAGAAGTGGTTTGCCATTGCCTCCTTCCTAGGATTGAGAGAAAATGATTGGCTTAAGGCTATCCAGATGGCTTTGTGCCTAAAGTAGGAATAGTGCTCACAGTCTCCCAGTTTCTAGCTTGATGCCTTAACCACTATACAAAACTGCCACTCTCTTAACAGCTTCTGTTGATTAAACAGGAGGAAAGAGGGAGACTTCTGGAGGCCCACATTTTTGGAATGCCTTGCTGTTTATCTTTGCCAGATCCCATCTTTACTAGTGTGACCCCATTACTACAGTAAATGACTTTTTCCCTCAGCAAATTTGTCCAGGAATTGTTTGGGACTGGTGTTTGTATTTTGTATAATATTTTGTACTGTCTTTATTTTTGGGTTTCATATTAGCTTTTATTAATTTAAGAGGGTCAGAGGCTTAAGGATGCTGGGATTGTCAGCCAGAGAAGGTCACTTTCCTGCATTCCAGCAGTTCGAGCCCTAGCACCATGGGACGGAGTGAGCTCCCTCCCCTTGCCTCAGCTTCTGTCAATGTAGTAGTTGGAAAGCATGCAAATGCGAGTATATGAATAGGTACCACTCTGGTGCAACTAACCAACTGGCTCCAGACTGGTCTGAATGTGAGGCGAAAACTGGTTGAGAAAAAGGCCCTGGATGACACTGACTGTCTCGAAGAACACTGTTGGCTGCTTTATACATGAAGCTAGTTCAGCCTTTGTGATTTATCCTTGTGGTGAGCGAGCAAGCATGAACTTGAATGAACTAGCAATCTTAGACAGCCAAACTACTACTCTGTATTAACTTTACAGACTCCTGGCTTTCATATTTCCATTCCATTAACTAACTTAATAACCAACCAAACAACTGAACGAACGAACAAACAAACAAACAAACAAACAAACAAATAAATAAATGTTTTATTATTTTATTAAATGTAAACTGCTTAAAGGGGAAGATTAATATACATATTTTACACATATTTTACATAATACAAGCATTAAGGTGTACCTCTTTAATTTGCAAATTTCTGACTCCAAGGTTTCCTCTGTTTTAATTGAAAAGCCCTTCTCTCTCCCCTTTTTCTCTTCTCTTGGCTGTTTGATGAAGAAAGCCAAGTAGATAAAATGCTTGCTTGTCTCTGCCTTTGGAATTGGCATTATAATGTTGCCAAAACTGAAACCTTTGCATGGGTCTAATTTAGGGAGTTTTCTGAATCCCGTATTCCTTCTCTTTGCTGTGGTTGCTTCTTTACTTTAATCCTCGTTCCTGATTGGAGCCGGGGAGAAGAAGATATTCCCAGAAGAGAAGATAGTCTTTCTCCAAATTGTAGCAGCTTGTGCTTGGAGGAAAAAGGCAAGCATTTTTTAAAAGAAAAAAGAAAAAAAATGACAGGGGGTCCAGGCTGCATAGTGGCTTAATTAAGGATCTCCTTCATTATGCCCAGAGCCATAACCATCTGAGGGCAGAGAAAATCAGGAAGAATAGCCTTAATACAAATATGCAAGAACCTAGGAAAAAGGAGGTAAAACATTTTAGGCACTGAGAAATAAGAGAGTATTCAGAAGTAACTTGTTTGAGAACTCCCTGATTCATTATGGTATAAGCAGGTGTGTGTGTGTTTCTGGCAAAATTCTTGATTAAAGTTAGGTATAGAGAGGCAGTTCTGCAGTTTGAATCCCTAGCATCAAGTAACAGAGTGAGCTCCCATTACTTCTCCCAGCTTCTTCCAACCTAGCAGTTCGAAAGCATGAAAAAACGCAAGTAGAAAAATAGGGACCACTTTGGTGGGAAGGTAATAGCATTCCATGCTCCTTCGGCATTTAGTCATGCCGGTCACATGACCACGAAGATGTCTTTGGATAGCACTGGCTCTTCAGCTATGTAACGGAGATGAGCACTGCCCCCTAGAGTCAGGAACAACTAGCACGTATGTGCAAGGGGAGCCTTTACCTTTACCTTTATAGAGAGGTAAGATGAATTGATACTGCTATCCTATATATTTCAATGACTGTCACTTTTGACACTGAATGAGAGCATTTAGGAAGAAGATCTGATCAGTTTGTTTCTGTCTAATTTATACAACTAGTTTCTACCCCACCTTCAAAACATAATTGATGGGGGAGTTGAAACCTGGATGATTTGGATGATATAATTGGCTTGAGGGAACAGGTGTTTTGAATATGAGGGGAAATCCAAAAGAGTTTGTACTTCATGAATGGGTGACATCAATGGTTCCCTTAGATGCGGAAACTTTTCTGTAATCCAAGCAAGTTAAAGGACAGCCTTTTTTTTTTTTTAAAGAAAACTTTAAATGATATGTGGAGGCTATGATATTCCGTTATTTGAAAGATCCTTGCCTTGTATTCTCATAAAATAGTGGATATAAGATCTTGGTTACCTGCTTTTGCTGAGCACTTCTTGGAAGCTTTTGCCCAGGGTACATAGGTGCAGAAGAGTCACCTGTAGTTTTTCTCCAGGACGCTTTTTACATAATTGGTGGCTGTGGCAGTGAGGGGCGATGATGACCCAGGTTTAATGGCACAGAGTCCCTTCCCTCCCTCCTCTCTAGAGAGATGTCATTCCTTTAATAGAAGCCATACAGAACTTCACCTGCCCAGTGGCTTCCATTTAGTAATCCTAATTTGACCAGTTATTCCAACAGCTGTCCCTTAAAACACATCCATGCTTAACTGCTATATTTTCTGAAGATAATGACCTTTTATATTATGAAAAAGGTGGGAGAGGAAGGTTGAATGTAACTAGGACAGCCTTGCTTTTAATTTCTGGGGCATGAAGATACTGTATACTTTGAGGGATCCTTGATACTCTCTGAACTTTCTTGTTTTCAAACGTTTCGTTAACATAACTAGGAAACATCATTGGTGCTAGTAATGAGTGTTCTTTGTTTGTCAGTTGTATAAGATGCTGTATAGAGGGAGGCTCACTCTAATTTTCTGCTCTCATTTCTCTGGGACCCTGAACTCTGCTATCTCAAGGAACAAAGGAGTTGAGACCTTCTGTGCTGAAGGAAGGGGACTAGGTCAGTACAGGTAGTCCTCAACTTATAACCATAATGGAGCCTGCCCATCATGGTCATAAGTCATAGAGGTTGTAAATTGGATCATCCACCTGACCGATCCAATTTTATGACTTTGTCTGCAGTGCTCGTTAAGCGAATTCTGTCATCGTAAAGCAACCACCACAGTTATTAAGTGGACACCATTGATCGTTAAGCAAACCAGTGGTTCTCTGTGGGCTGGTTTTATCAAAAACTGGAAGTAAATACCAATTTTTGGCAAATCTATGATAAAATGCAATCACGTGATAAAATGCAATCCCGCATCACGGGACGTTGATGTGCATTGCCTTCTGGGTGTTGGCCCCGTGAGCATAAGCGCACGTGCAATTTTTGACACAGGAGCCCGAAAAGATAAGCCACCACTCTTGTAGGCAGTAATGAGGCAATTGAATGTTCTATGTTCCTCTTCCTTTCAGGGAAAGGTGTGGACCAGATACTTTAAATGGGGAGTAGCTGTTGGAGGATTGGTACAGGTAGATGGGGAAACTTGAAGCTAGAGGCATCAAGAGTCTTGCAGTCGGAAGAAGTAACTACCAAGAATTTTTCAGCTAAGGAAGATTTGAAGTAGCAGAAGCATAATAGGAAGAAAGCAGGGGTGGGCTACTGGGAGTTCGAGAGAACCCCTAGCTACGATTCTGTGCAGTTTGGAGAACCCCCAAATCCCACTCCTGGCTGGCCCTGACCATCCTGTCCCACCCTCCCAGGAGTTTCCCACGCGGCCTGTTTTGGATGCAGATGAATGCAGGGCATGCACGGAGGCTCAAGGGTGAAAAACAGGCCTCCTGGAAATTTAGGAAGGCCAGAAATGGACCCATTTTCCGCTTCCAGGGAGCCTTCAGAGCCCAGGGAGGCTGTTTTCACCCTCTCAGAGGCTCAAGAAAGCCTCAGGAGTCTGGGGAGGGCAAAAAAGCCCCCCCCCCGCCGCTGTGGTGCAGGAGGCCAACTAGGCCACGCCCACCATGGCCATGCCCACCCAGCAACTGGGCAGAGAACCCTTTGCTCAAATTTCTGAAGCCCACCCTTGGAAGAAAGTGTATAAATGAGGGGTCCTTGGTGCTCTCTGAGCTTCCTTGTTTCTTGCAGAGTTTTATTACCCCAACTAGGTAACTTCACTAGCACTGATGGTATTATCTAGTTAGGTAATGAAATATCTGCAAGAAAACAAGCAAGCTCAGAGAGCACTAAGGACCCCTTCTTTCAACCCTGAGCTACAAATATTCTCCTTCAAAGTATATAAAAACTTGGACATCTTGGGCATTAAGGTTACTGTGAACTCTTAATCAGGGGTTCACAATAGGTGTCATTTCTCCCATTTCTGGTTAAAGGACAAGAGATCCTGTTGAGCTGAAACAAATCATGCCCGCCCTCACTATCCTTTGCCCTTCTGAACTCTGTCCAGGCAGTGCTGTTTACTCAGCGTAGGCTGCTTCTGCATTGCCAGAGCTTGTCTGGCATTTCTGTTGCCTGAAACCCTATAACTTTAATAAGATATAAACTGTGTCGCATCTATCTGCCGTTGCTCAGCAACTCTTCAATAATGGCCCAAACAAAGCTCTTACCATATGCAAGCAACCCTAATTCCAACTGTAGGATAATTCTGCTTCCGAGGCGGCTAATATTCTCCATAGTTAGCAGTCCTGTCATGTTAGGTTGTTATTTTACTTGGAGCAACAAGCAAGGTATCAAGGCTGTGCGTAAATGACTCTTTTTCACAATCGTATTCAAGTCTAGGAACTGAGGGGTTATTTCTATGCCCGCTTTGAGTGTGTTTTTATAACAGGGTCTCCAAACTTGGCAACTTTAAGACTTGTGGACTTCAACTCCCAGAATACCTCAGCCAGAATAGCATAGAATTCTGGGAGTTGAAGTCTATAAGTTGTCAAGTTTGGGGACTCCTGTTTTATAATGTTCCATGACCAAATGTGTACTGGTTTTTAACTAATCTTTTAATGACACAACAGATGGATGATCATTTGTATAAATCCCTCTTGAAATGCTACAGTACAGATGGTCCTTGACTTGCGACCACAATTGAGCCCAAAAGTTATATTGCTGAGGGAGACATTTGTTAGGTGAGTTTGCCCCATTTTACAACTTTTTGTAAAATGTTGTTCAGTGAATCATTGCCATTGTTAAGTTAGTATGATCCTGGGACCCTATAACCATCATAAATATGAGCTGGTTGCCAAGCATCTGAATTTTAATCATGTGATCATTTACTTTGCTGCAACCATCATGTGTGAAAAACAGCCATAAGTCACTTTTTTCAGTGTTGTTGTAACTTTGAAAGGTCACTAAATGAACTCCTGCTCTGTAGCATAGGATTCTCACCTCACACTGGTTTTAACATGCATGCCAGAAAACAGACATGAAAAACAGTCACTCGTGTTCTTAAATATGCTGAAAAGCTCAGGTTCTCAAATTCAAAATGAAAATTCTGGATGAGAAGTGAAACGTTTTCTTCTTCCTCCTCAAGAAAAAAAATAGCCCAAGTGCCTATGGAAGGTGGGGGAAAACATATCTGAGACAGCCATGACCTGGATGAGTGAGAATCGTCACAGACATTTACAATGTTGCCATGTTGTTAATATTTTCCAGCAGAGATATTTGTTCTGTAACTTCGGACTAAGAATGCTGATGCCATATCAAATAAATGAAATAAATAAGATAAGAGCAATGCTCTCTGCTTCTTTGGGACTCTGATTTTATCCCTTCAGCAATGATAAGCAGCAGTGGTGGGATTCAAATTTTTTTTTTAAGTTTTGTGGACGTGGCTTGGTGGGTGTGGTGTGGTTTGGTGGGCATGGCAGGGGAAGGATACTGCAAAATCCCCATTCCCTCCCCATTCCTGGGGGAAGGTTATTGCAAAATCCCCATTCCCTCCCCATCCCACTAACCTGCTTTCCAGCTCCGTTCTCCTGCGCATGGCGACAAAAGAAGACCCAGCCAATCAACAGCCACTCAGGAGGCAGAGAATAGATGGGGTTGGTGGGGCCAGTCAGAGGTGGTATTTGCCAGTTCTCTGAACTACTCGAAATTTCTGCTCCTGGTTCTCCAGAACTGGTCAGAACCTGCTGAATACCACCTCTGGATAGCAAGATTTTAAATACAGTATATACATACATGATTATATATGTTTGGCAATGACGAAACAGCTAGAAAACCTCTCTGTTTTAGAGGGCAATTCTCTCCCTTCCAGTCACAATGCCCGATGATCCTTCTGCTTCTTGATTTGATTCCTCTTGAGTTTTGGATATTATGAGCAAAAGCAAACACCCCCTTTCCCCTGGAAATATTTAGTGAAATCTGACATGCCTGATAATTATTTCCGCAGTTCTCTTATAGGGGTTTGTTTTGACAGTCATAACTGAGAGTTAAATTAGCATCCCTTGAAGTTTCATACTGTCAGGCAGATATGAGTCAATCAGAAGGGATATGTTGAAAGTTGCCAGGCAACTCTACATACTTAAACAGGTCCAGGGAATTCAAAACAATAAAACAGAACCTGTTTTCTGTGTGGATTTGCAAGTGGGTTTCGCCCATTCTTCTGTGTCCAGAGAAAGGTATCTTGATTGTTGAATTTGTTTGGGCTTTTCAAATGTCCGTTGCTTGGAATTGTAAAAAGATATACTGTTCCCTACTCCTTAGTTAACAACAATGCACTCAAAAACCATCTTGGAAATGATTGTGTCGCATATGTTCCAGTGCAATTATTCCAAATGGATTGTCGTATTCTTACTCTGTGAAGATGCTCATAGTGCCATTGTTAATTTATTCTGCAATTTAGGATGCTGTGACTCTATGCTAAATTTCCTTTTCTAGTGAGTAGCTTGATTAGAAGAATTTGCCATTGTGTACAGTACATTCCCATATCAGCTTTATTTTGCTGTTCATTTTCAATACATTCATCAAGCTTCATTATCCCAACTGCCCCATTTAATTCTGTGAAGATGCCACATCTGATTTGCTGTCTGAAATGCAGGCCTGTGACTTAAGAGGAATGCATTGGCAGCACCTGCATACTAATGGAATACGCTCTTTCCCCTCAAACCTCAAATGATAAGTCAGCAGGCTGTAACTCTGACTATAATTAATCCATCATTTATCCTATCCATACTCGTGTTAATTGTGAATTCCACACTAAATATCCCATGCTACCCCCACACCCCCCATTTCTATATATTGGATACTATACTAGTACAGATGCAAAAGGAGGGCGATGATGAAGGAAAGAAATTGCAGCTGTCTCTAGTTCTGCTTGTTGGAGTTTTTCAAAGGTAAACATGTTTTCTTCTGCTTGCAACCTAGCAACTCTATGGCCATTGGGTAAATGAGATTGTAGCGTAAGCTATTCTTGTAGCCTGAGAATCTTTTGCATGGAAGCAGAGAATGCCTTTTCTGTTTGCCTGAGGCACTGCCTTTCCAACTCATACTAGGATCAGTTGTCCCAGATTAGGAAAGGGTAAGGTGAACACTTCAATGTCGGGAAAAGGGTTAAATTTATATTTCTGGTTGTCTTCCCTAACTAACCTTTGTAGAAATCTCTGAGTGGGTCCTGCAATCAGGTGTGTCCCTTCCTTCCTTCCCTCCCTCCTTTGATGGGGTGAGGAGGTGCATGAGATCAGGACCAGGTATTGATTTGTACACTTTTAGAACCATGAAAGAGAACTGCCCCATTAGAGTTTCCAGACTGCAGCTATAAATAAATAAATGCACCAAATAATTTCAACTGAATATGGTTGAGGGCCTAACTCAATCATTGTTGAGTCTATAACTTTTTTTTTTTGACATAACACATTGAACATATCTACAGGATGAAAAAATTATCTTGATTTTAAATTCCTTCCAATATCATTGTAGTCATGGAGCAAATTGGAAAGAGCTTTGTGTCCCGTCCCTCCCCTTATCTGTAGTTGGCTTCTTTCTCTCTCTGCCTTTCTGTAACCTTGCTTCATCCGCAGCTGCCTTTCTCTGACAGCAGAATGATGGATATGCTTTGCTCCAGAGGGCAGAAGGCCACCAGCTCGGAAGGACGGCGTATGCCACTGATCAGCCTATTCAGTAGATGCACTGAGCCATGGCACTAGGAGGATTTCATTAGCCTTTAATGCATTAACCTTTCATTAGGCACAGCAACCCTTGCCTGTGCCTTGCTCTCTGCCTAGACTATTCATCTCATTGCCTGGGTATGCCATGTGACTTGACATCATGAAGAATCCCCTTTTGTTGCTACCTGGAAAGCACTGATACATTCATGCAACTTTAATGCTGGTGAATCCTCCCATTTCCTTTTCTGTATAGATCAGTGTAATGGACACAAATGAAGCTGGCTTGGTTATTTTGTGCTAAAGAAACCTGCTAAGCTCCTTCTCTGTTCCCAGTCCTCAGGGGACTGTGCATTTTGAATATATACCATACTCAAAAAAGTATATTCTAATATGAGGGAATGACCTGCAGTCTAGAATGTGCAAGGTTTGTTTCCGCTTTTGCTCTGAAAAAAAGTTTTTAACGACGAAGAATCCTTCCATAAAGGAACACAACAGATACATTCCTTACACAGATGCCAACTTGCATTCAAGGCTACATATAAGCACTACAATAATTATGGTTTACGCTCTTACTTTAATGCGTTTGGCCCAAGACATTTTGCTACCTAAAAGGAATTAATTCTCCCTGCCCTCACCAAATATCCAAATCAATCAAGTTATGCCTGGGTTTTTTTTTTTAAATCCACAAATAATTATTTCCCTGCAGTAAGAACACAACAATAAACAAACAGTGCAATTGTTTTTCATGACATCCAGTTTCACTTTACCTTTGTGAGGAGAAGCAAAATCTGTCTCTCTTTTCCTCCCCTTCCCCTTTATGGAAGTCATCAGTAGACAATAGTATTTTTAAATTTCTGGATTAGTTTTTAGATCATGAGCTGTCATAGGAATATTCTATATCTGAAGAGGAATAGTGAAAACATTTTCAATTGTTTTTCATATGTGTTTGATAGCTCTCTACCATTAAGACATTTTGTGTACTATTTGCATCCCCTCACACATTTTCTTTTGATGCTACTCTTGCAGGTGGAGGCAGAGAAACATCAAGATGTTGTGGTCTATGATCAGAGCACAAGGGACGTAAGTGGGCTGGCAACCGACAGTTTCCTATCCATTCTTCTGGGCAAGCTGGATAGTTGCTTCCACAGTGTCTCCATCCTCACAGGTAAGATTTGGCAGCAGTTGGGGTAGTGGGCTGAATTTTTCTTTTTAATATCCTTGAAAGGCAGTAGCTTGTGTCAACCCAGACTTTGGTAAAATGGTGGTAGAAAACTGCTGGATATCTTAGCTTTCTATTTAGCATGCCCTTGTGTAGGTAAGTAGGGCCATCCAATTTTGTAAAAAGTAATTCTTAAAGACTTTCAGTTGATAGGGGCACAAAAGCAAGGAACTAGAATATATAATGCAATAAGCATCTAGAATGGAAAAAAGAACAATGGAGTCATTAAAAAAGAAATAGAGTTCACCAAGGCTAGCCAATGCTTATTTCATTCAGGGTCTTTCTGTCTGGATGAGCTCATCTGGCAGTCAAGTCCAATGCCTAGTGGAAGAGCCACATTTCCAGTGTCTTAGGGAAGCACATGAGGGTCAAGGCCAGGGAGTTGGTAGTGTTGCACAGGGAGGTGTGGTAACAGAGAAAGCACACCTGGATCCCACTACATGACACTGTTTCATAGAAGGGACTGAAGCATGCTTTTCTGCTAGGTCTCATGGTCAAGCAGATATAGTTGGAGGCAAGTAGTCCTGCAGAATCATTGAAGGCAGAATGAAATGAAAAATATTACAGTAATCCTCGTACAGCACTGCCTTGTTCAGAGAATGCAGCTATGACAATGATTTTTTAAAAAAGTAGCTTTGTGACCAATCCTAGCGTTTACAACTTTTGCAGGTATATTTGCTTATTGTACCCTATGACTATTACTAAGTGTTGTACCTTATGATTCTTGACTCTTGACGAATGTATCTTTTCTTTTATGTACACTGAGAGCATTTGCACCAAGACTTGTGTATCCAGTCACACTTGGCCAATAAAGAATTCTATTCTATTCTTTGAAGAAAAGAAAAGCGAAAGTAAAATCGTAAGGAACAGTCATGGTGTCATTTAATAACTGCTTCGTTTAATGGCCAAGTTGTCAGTCCCAGTTGTCACTACACAAGAGCTAACTGTACTTGAATGTCCTGGTATGCTTATGACATCTTGGTTAATTTTAGTCAGAGAAGACGCGTTGTTGGTCCAAATGATAGTGATAAGGGACAGAGAATCATTGCATTTTATAATTTATATGGAGCAAATCCTGAATATTTTATTTATATCCCACATTTGCTATTTTTTATAAACATGAAATTTGTTAAATTTGCATTGGTGGGCAAGAGTCTCAGCAATTGTCCTTTTTCCATATTGTGGTTTGGTTCTTCATTTATTTTCTTGCTTGTTGTCAAAAAGATAATATTGTCTGAAGTGGAATGTGGCCACTAATAGTAGTTTCCATTCTAAAGCAGGGTGGGGAACCTAATTTTACCATAGTGACAGCTGCCGAGGTGATGTACTATTATGTAAACAGGTTGTCTTGAAGAGGAATTGCATTAAAATTCCAGAGAAAAAGCTTTATGTTCTGCAAAGCCACAGGTTTTTTTAAAAAGTGATGGTTAACTGAGATTAAAGTGGGGATACATGATGATTATTGAGTTCAAAGTATTTTAGTCAGTCTGAAATTTAAATGGTGCAAAAACAAGCAATGCATTTTTTTTCCCAGCAGTATGGAATGTTCAATATGGCAATATCTTTTGGATTATTTCTGCAAGTGCTATATCAGCCTTGAAATTTGGATGTCTGGCCTGGGTTTGCGAAACTCATATGGGTGGAAGGTATCCTGCTTTCTTCTTCTACCACCTTTTGTTAGACAGGAATTAGTGTTTATTTTGAAAATTATTCTGGAAAATAATAGAAGGTACGGTTTGTTTCATGTAGAGTTTTCTGATTGTAGTGGTTAATGACATTCATCCTTTTGTCCTTTGAAGCCTATTTCGGTTGTATATTATATTGCTGGAAATACAATCTTTGATAGTTCTATCATATATGCTACTGTGTCTATATTATACTGTTATATGCTAATACTCTTTTATAGTATATTCTATAGCATACTAATGCTACTATATATTATATACTATAATATAATAAATAATAGCATTAGTATATTATAGAATATAATATAAAAGAATAATATATAATACTATAATATATATATACAGTACAATATATTACATAGAATATTTGTGAAACATTTATAGTATATCTGCGTCATTTTTATTCATAGACATAAATGTGCTCCATGCTTAGGTATGTGTGCATGGGTGTAGGGTGTAGGGTATGAAATAAAACATGGGAAATTGGCTACCACAGCTTTGACACCACTGGCTTAAGTCAGACTTGATGGAGTGCGGGTCCATTAACAGGCAGTCCCAATGATTTGATGGGTCTTGAATTTCAACTGCAAATACCTCTGAGCTCCCATATCCTGGGGGGAGAAATAAAATAAAGGGCAGCTTGAGAGAAAGAATCTACAGCCATGTATCTCAGATTTGGTCATATGATTGTTTACCATTCATCATAGTGAAAAGGGGTGGCATATTTAGGGAAAGATTGTTACCTAGGTGGTGTCCTCCAGGAAGATCTCTTCCAAAATCACCTGGGATAAATTCTTTTTGCCCACTAGAGGGCAGTGTTGCTCATCCACTGGAATCCATGTGGCCCATGCTAAACAACTGAGCATAATATAATTGTTAACATGAGTAACATGATAACAAATCATCATGTTACATAACAAGTCATTATGTCTTGCCATAGTGAACTAGATTCTTTTCTTTCTTTCTTTTCCCTTCTTTGTGCTGCAGCATGTATAAGTGACCCATATGTCACTTGGTGTCAGCTCTAGATACACTAGCACAGCTTCCTTTATGGAGCAGGACATGCACAGTTCAGTTTTTTGAGAGTTCTTTGTACATATAGTTTTAGGGACTAGGGTGAAGTCCAAGTAGACCTCTCCTTGTGTGATTCAGCCCTTGACTAACTTATTATTTACAGAATGAATGAATGAATGAATGAACGAACGAATGAATGAATGAATGAATGAATGAATGAATGAATGAATGAGCAGGGATTTCTTCTAGCACTCTTAAAATAAAGAGTGACTTCTTTTTGGAAAGAGAAAAAGGAAGGGTGATGATGGGAATATTAGTGTAATGAATCAAGGTTGGTGAGGACAGTTTAGCCCTTCCACAGCCCATATGGTAAAGTGGCTGTTGTAGTTATAACCTTTCTGCAGACTGCATTGAACTCTAGTACTAGCAAGCTATGAGCGGGAGGCAAATATGAATGAAATCATCCAAGTGGATAGAGCGAGAGCATTTCCCAGAGGGAAATCAAAGTACTCATTCATTCCATTGATACCTTGATCAAGGTTAGAAGTACATTTTATAAGTTGTTTGACCTCATTCTTGAATGTGTATAAATATAATCCTTGGGTTACAATGGCAATTGGTATTGGAATTGTTCTCGTTATGTGCCATGGTTGTAAAGTACAATGCCACATCACTGAGTAGCTTAGCAATATAAATTCCAACAGTCCCATTTGCCAGCATTAGACAAGGACTGAAGGGGTCATTAAGCGAGGACCTTATATGATCACAACCTTCTTGCTGCCTTCCCCACTGACTTGATGGAAGTCAGCAGGGAATTTTGGAAATTGATTAATGTGATTATGAGGATACTGAGACAGGAAGAACTCAGACCTTGACACTGACATAATCAGATTAAAACCAGAATAAATTAATACTGGGCAGGAACTTGGGGAATCTACTGTTCCCTTTTTACTTTGCTGAAAATTAATAACTTTGATCTCTGGCCAGATGGGTTCTATCCATTAACAAATATATTGTTAATGTTTTGAAAAACAATAATTATAATTTTGTTGTAACGTGTTTAAAAATTCCACAAATTCTACACAATTATAACCCCTACAAAATAAGGACATTTTTTGTCATAGACTGAAATGTGTTGTGTTCATTCTTCAGATTATTGTTGGCCAAGAAAAAATAGATGAGTTACAACAATTTGAGGGCAAGCTACAAGGAGATTTTTGCAGATAGAGTTCCACTGTGTAAATAAGGAAATGAAATAAAGAGAAGTTAGGTTTTTTTTTTTTAAAAAAAACCTGTATTTCCCTGTGTGAAGTGTTTCTACCGCTTTACTTGCTATTTTCTCTGCTGGCCTGAATTCTAGGATTTTAGTTTTAGAGGGCACAAATTCAGGAAGTTTGTTCATTTCCCTTGACCTTTAGGTGTAATTCTCAGTGAGAGGAATATACTTTCAGCTATTTAAGCCATATGCCTGTTGATGGTGCATTACAATTTCTGCTCCACTTCCCACAGCCCTTCATACATACAATTATCTGCTCTATTCATACATTATATTCTTGAAGAAAGAAATCAGTTGCTCAAATTCTATCCAGCTGGTCTTTATAATACTTAGTCCTGCTGGGAGTTAGGTTTAGTTAAAGGAGTCCTCCAACCCATTTCTATTCAATTATCTGTTGGAAATCATTAAACAAAATACCATCTTTTTTCTGTCTCCTATAGAATCATTGACATCTCATTTGCAGACCCTCTGTGGCTTGAAAATAACAATGTTTTGTCGGAATTTACTGAATTCACATTCTGCTAAGCGCATCATCAAAATGGGCTACTCGCCATTTCCCGAGTGTAGCATGTACAATAGGATGGATGGATGGAGATAGATGGTAGATGGATAGATCAGTCTCTCTCCCTCCTTCCCTTCCTCCCTCTCTTCCTGACTCCTTCAAAGGAGATGAGGGAGGAAGTGTGTAACAGCATCCATATATGTAAACATCTGAGAAAGGAAAAGTATGGGAATTGGGGGGAAAAAGGAAAAGGCAAGCTCAGACACAGGAAGGCTCCCCTTCCCTGCCTCAGAATCAGGTCTTGCAGTGATCATGACACAAACTGAGCATCAGGCCAGCCCTAAGCCAAACCACTGCAACCCAGACTGGAATGTCTGAAGTTGGCTTAAGAAATAGCTGGGAGCCAGATGGGGGACTTAGACTAAGTGAGGAATTGTCTTATGTCTCCATTTAGGTAGGCATAGCCCTCCTTTCCTTCCTTCCTTCCATGTAACACAGGAGTCTTCAAACTTGACAGCTTTAAGACTTTGTGGACTTCAACTCCCAGAATTCTTCCTCCAGTCATGTTAGCTCAGGAATTCTGGGAGTTCAAGGCCACAAGTCTTAAACTTGCTAAGTTTGAATGTAACAGCTTGCTTAAAAAGAAATAATAACTCTGAAGAGAGACCTTGAAATATTGCTTAGCTTTACCCTACATTTTGCGATACCCTTTTAGAACTTAAGACAAAAAGTCCTCTGAATTTTATGCTGACCAGAAGGTGCTGAAGCCCTTTGAAGGATTTTGTGTTGTGGTAAGATGATTTTTTTTCACATGGGCACACACACAAATATCTCATCTCATCAGGGCTTTGCTTATTGCATACAAGAGGTAATCGTGGAAGAGCCTTATTCAGTCTGAAGAATAATAGTCTCAAAAAGCCTGCTGAGTACAACTTTTTTCATAACAGGTAATCAGGTATTACAATCAAACAAATTATCTTAAATCCAACTCATGGTGTGCTGCAGTATATAACTTCATCGTGAATTGAAGAGCACTGCATTACAGAATTCTGTTTACAATTTAATTAAACTTTCCGAGCCAGCATGATCGCATTTGATGCTGGACTTGGGCCAGCATGATTGTTTTTGAGTACAACTCTATTGTTGCAATACTATGTTTATCAAGATGAAATGAATGTAGATGTGGTGTGGATAGCATTATGATTATGTATGAGTTCATAGGAAAAATATGATGATTCAAGGTGAACGTGTGGAAAACAGTGTGCATTTTAAAAAATATCTCAAAAGTATTAAGGATGTACTTTACTGCAGCGTAGCTTTTACCAGTATCATTCAAGTCCCAACATTTTCATTATTTATTTATTGCCATATTTATGTACTGCAGTTTTATACGGGTGCCCAGTGGTTTACATGTATTCACAAAATAATAAAACCATAAAATCTTAATAAGGAGATGTTGGATATGAGATGGACAGCAAATAAATTTAATAATAATAATAATAATGACATTAATAATATTCCCCCTTGGTGTACAGACAAGCAATGATCTAGCCTATAGTGTCTACCATTTCAACATCCTGGAATAAACCTGTATTTTATGAGAATAGGTTTCATCTATGGAGAATAGTCCCAGTGTTATCTTGTAATGTTTTTGACAAGCAGATGCATTTTACTTTATTTCCTTTTTAAGGACAATGTAAATAGTAGTGTTTTATCAGGAGGTTGGTGCTACGCAATAGTACTGCTTCCCAGAGTTTCATTATCCGATTGTGTTGCCTAAAGATGCTTACTATTTCTGCTATAGAAAGTAATAAAATAACTACCAGCCTAAGGAAAATTATATCTGTAATTAAGGCTTTACAGCCTGCTGCCCAGGCCTCAAGTTGCCTTTGGTTTGATTGTTGCCGAACTCAAAGGTGGAGAATAAGTGGAACAGTGATTTGAGTGAGTGCGTTTATTGTGCTCTGAAGAATTTCACACAATAGCAATTTCTACTGCAGGAAAACTGGCACAGGCAGACTATTGCAAAGTCACGATGGTATGAAATGAGGGCAAGCAACTCTGTATATATTGTACAATATGGGATCTTACATCAGCCTTTCAAATAGGTGGGGCAGGCCAAGTATATCTGAAACCTGTTGTGATTAATCCTGATTCATAGACAGCCTTTCTGCTTTTTCCAGGCCAGCAGGGTAGGGAGGAAGCATGTTAATAAAATACATAACCAGAGAGCCCAGCTGAAAATAACAAGCAAGTTTCTATTGGAGGTGGACCAGTTTAATTCTCAATAATATATACATTAAAGATTTTGTCACCCTGCATGTTCCGTCCGGAAAAACGCGAGGTAGACCGGGTTCCAACAACAAAGTCTTTATTAAGTAACACAGTTGGGAAAACGGAACATTGGCTCAGGCTGCGGCAGCCTTTTATATGTTTTTCTCTGCCGGCTTTAGCCAATGACAGGTATTTGATATTTGCCGCCTTTTTAGCAGCTATGTACCTATTGGTACAATAGGAACCAATCCCCATTCAAGTTCTTTAGCCAATCAGAATTCAGTCTTTAGGAGTCTACTATTTTTATACAGAACACCCCTCCCCTCTTGGTTTAGTCCTACGTGGTGACGTAGTCGCGTAGGTAGGTGGAGCTTCTTTTGACTCGACTGGACTTGTGCGGTTCATTTCTGTCGGAGACTTCAACCGGTTCGGATGGGGTTATTGTCTCTCCGGTCTTTCTCCATGGAACCGCCTGGAAGGGTGAGTCAGCCATTTTACTGCCGCCTGATTTTCTTAGGCCGGTGGTTTTTCCGCTCCCTTCTGGTTTCTCCGGGCAGGTCGAGCTGGCCTGGCTGGCCCCTTCGATTGGACTCCTCTCGCAAGTTTCTTCTAACTGTAAGTCTCTTTTTTGCTCTTTTTGGTAGTTATTGTATTCTGTGTTTAATTTAAACGGTTCTTTATTATTTTCTTGTATTTCCCCCCCCCTCTTTGGTTTGATTATCGTCGTTTTTTAATATTTGTGGTTGTGTGTTTGTATTTCTTTCAATGTTTCGGGAGCGAAGCTGGTCTATGTGCCGCTTCCATTCCCTGCTGTCGTCTATGGTTAGTCGGTAGGACCGGGGGCCTGTAATTTGTGTAATTTTTCCTGGAAGCCATAATGGGTCCCCGGTAAAGTTTTTTGCATAGACTAGGTCGCCTATTGCAAATGTCCTGAAATGGGTGGAGGAGTCGGGGGGGTTTTCTGGTGTATAGTTTGGGTGCAATCTGTCTAGTTGCGATCTAAGTTTTCTCCCCATTAGTAGTTCCGCCGGACTTTTGTTTGTTATGGTACTGGGTGTGATATGCTGGAGGGTGAGTAGGCGATTTATTTTATCTTGGACATCCCCAATGTCCATCCTTTCTAAACCTTCTTTGGTAAATCTAATCATTCTCTCTGCCCTACCGTTTGCAGCCGGGTGGGCCCGCGCAGTTAGGGCATGTCTGATACCTAGGGAGGCTAGGTATTGTTCGAATTAGATGCTCATTAATTGTGGCCCGTTGTCGGACACTAGGACGTCCGGCAGGCCATGGGTTGCAAAGAGTTTGTCAAGTTGTTTAATAACGGTTTCAGTTGTCGTAGATGGCATGATTTTAACCTCTAGCCAGTTTGAGTATGCATCTACGACAATTAGGAAGGTATGTCCCTTAGTTGGACCCGCAAAGTCTGTGTGGATTCGTGACCAGGGGCCTCGTGGGGTTTCCCAGTCCCTTATGGGTGCTTGTGGCGGGGAAGGCCTATTTCTTTGGCATTTGTTACAAGAGTTTACCCAGTATTCGATGTCCCTATCTATACCCGGCCACCAGACATAGCTTCTAGCAAGGCTTTTCATTTTAACAATTCCAGGGTGGCCTTCGTGAAGCATATTGAGAACCCTCGTTTGTAATTTGGAGGGGATAACTACCCAATCACCCCACAACAAACAACCTTTTTGAATTGAGAGTTCAGTTTGTCTGGTCCGGAAAGGTTTAAAGTTCTCAGTTTTTTGGTTTTCCGGCCAGCCTTTACCTACCCAGTTCAGTATACGGGCAGTCAATGGGTCCTTTGCGGTGGCTCTGGCGACATCATACGCAGATATGGGCAGATTTGGGCATGTCTCTATCTGCAGGGTGGTCGTCGTCGGTGCCAGGTCTTCCTCTAGAGTTGGTAGCGGTGCTCTGCTTAACACGTCTGCATGGGAGATTTGTTTCCCAAGGCGATGTATTAGGGTGTAAGAGTAGGCTGCTAGGAATTCTGACCATCTAGTCATTCACGGGGACAAAATGTTCGGTGTTGGCTTGTTTCCCGCCAAAATTCCCAGTAGCGGTTTGTGGTCCGTTACTATTACAAATGTCCTTCCATATAGGTACTCATGGAAGCGTTTTACTCCGGCGACGATTGCCAGGGCTTCCCTGTCTAATTGACTGTAATTTCGCTCGGTTTTAGACAGAGTCTTTGAATAGTATGCGACGGGTGCCTCTCTTCCATCTGGCAATTTGTGACTCAGGATGGCAACAACTCCAAATGGTGAGGCGTCGCAGGTCACCGTCAATGGCAGTGTGTTGCTAAACTGGATAAGAACGGTGTTTGATGTTAATAAGTTTTTTATTTTTTGGAAGGCTTTCTTTTCTCTATAACCCCAAGTACAAATTGTTTGCTTATCCAGAAATTGGTGCAATGGTTCCGCTATTGTTGCTTTGTGGGGTAGGAACACATCATAAAAATTTATTAGTCCCAAGAATGCCTGCAGTTCAGTTTTGTTGCTTGGTTCTGGTGCGTCTTTAATAGCTCTTGACCTTTTTTTCAGTCGGGTGTATACCCTCTCCATCGATCAAATAGCCCAAGAATTCGATGCGATCAGTCATTAAACCGCATTTTTCTTTTTTTACTTTAAGGCCAGACTCAATGAATTTATTTAGTACGTCTTTAAGTCTTTTTTTAAATTGGGTCGCATCTTTGGCTGAAATTAGGACGTCGTCGAAGTATGGTACAACTCCTTTTATACCATTTAACAGGCATTCCATGAGGCTCTGGAAAACGCCTGGGGCTACACTCACTCCAAATTGGAGTGTGTTGCATTTGAATGCCCCTTTGTGAGTCATTATTTTTTTTTGAAAATTTTTTTATTAATTTTTTAACAAACAAACATATACTAACAAAACACAAAACATAGAAAACATAAAATATCTTTTTGGACGGCAGTTTGATCCCGAGTTACATCTTTTTGTACAGACATAAATTCAAGTTCATGCTTACTTTTATATAGCAATTCCATTTCTTATTTACTATTTTACATTTTCTATATAGCTTCTCCCCTCTTTTCACTCTCTTAATTCTATTATATTTATTTCATCTCAATTTAAATCATTATACTTATATCTTTTGTCTGTCCTGTTTCAGCTGTCTATTATTTTTTCTCATTAACACAAAATTTCTTCTGTAATGACTGATTGGAGTATAATGCCTTGTCATACTTATCCTTCCCCTAATTTTAAAGCTTAACATAACACATAATTTTCATTCGGATTCTGCGTAATACATTCTAAAAATAAACTCAATATTTTAAAACAGAAAGAAAAAAGTTTTTTTTTGATATATAATATAATTAAAACAACAATCCATAGCAATTGAAATTATATCATTAAAATTAATATTCATTTAAGTCTTAAACATTTTAGACAATCCTTTCTAAATAAATATCATACTTCTATGGGAACACTTATAGATTTTGCTTAGTTACTTTCTTTAATTCAATTCTCTCTTATTTAATTTCATTTATTTTATTTAAAAAAAATTTTTCGCTAAGTTACATTAAATATTTTGTCCCATTTTATAATCATATATTATTCCAATTTTCTAACATTATTTCAAATACAGATACAACAACACAATCTTATGTACCTTTGCAGAATCTCTTTTTCAGTTATATGTTTACCCATTATCTCTAAATAAAATCTGTTTCTTTACATCTAGTTTCAAACCTTTGTAGCTTCTCTTCCCTTCTTTCCTCCCTTGTTTCTCCCCTCTACCCTTTTTACCCCCTTGTCTCTTAATCTCCACCCTCTTGTGTATTCCTCTTTTCTGTTGCTTTCTGATATTGTGTCCACTTTTCACCTTGTTTTTCCCTTTTTTGGTTGTTTTTTTAAGTCTTAAATTCTCCATTCTCTTTCTCCTCTTTCCCCTTTCTTCCCCAAATAAAGTTGCTTGTTCATTAAGGATGGTTTCTTCTTCATCCCAATCTTCTTGTTCTTGTAGTTTCTCATATGTAGAAATTGCCATTTCTAAAAAATGAAAAATAGAGCCAAAAGAATCCTTCCCTTCTTGTTTCTCTTGATTATATTTTATAAATTCCATTTTCAGTTCATCCATAAGTAATGCCATTGTAAAAAAAAGAAAAAATTTAAACGACCCAAATGATTTTAATCATTCAAATAAGAATTTCCAAAAGTCCCAAAGTCACCAATCAATCCAAATACACACAGTCTATTTCATTTAACACTTTCTTCTTTTTCTCACTTTTTTTTTCATTTTAATGCTTCAAAAAACTTCAAATTCTTTTTGACCTTCAATCCATCTGATAGAGTAGTCAATTATGATCCAAAATGGAAAAATCCAACAATAAAAAGACCCAAAAAACCAAAAAAGAAAAAGGATCAAATAAAAAGCAAAAATAAAAATATTACTAAAAATGAAATATACAAAAAGGCTGGCGAGTAGAGGTTTCACAAGTATATATATATGTGTGTGTGTGTGTGTGTGTGCTGTTCAGCTTCCTTCGGGTATTATCCCACGTCATTGTAGTTCTGTTAAAGTTGTAGCAACGTTTCAGCAGAATCTCATCTGCCATCATCAGGCTTCTGTATGGATATGGGTCTTACAACTCCTGGTTTTAAATTTGAGGCTGGTTCATTCTGAATGGCTGGGAGCCTGGACCTGTTTCATTGGACTTGGAGTTTGATTGATTGGTGTTCCTGGTTTCTTCTGTCTGTTTTGTGGCTTTCATTGGCTGGCAACAGTCTGTTCTTGTGTTGGAG
>BLBF01014148.1:0-13685 GCA_015471245.1 Laticauda colubrina
TATATATAATTACCTCTGTGCTGGACATTTCTGGACAAAATACAACTTAAGTTGAAGTCCTTGTTTGCTAGTAGATGGTAACAGATTTAAAATCATTTTATATATATATATATACACACACACAGAGGTAATGTCAGTCTGGTCCTTAAGGGAAGAAAAACTCTCAACTCTATTTAATTTAATTGAAAGATGCTTTTACTAAGAGATGTTGGTTGCAAAAAAGTCAGGCATAATCTAAAAGTTCCCAATTCCTCTGGTTCATCCTCCCTTCCCCCATGACCAGTCCCTCTTTAGTCAGTTAGATATTTTGGGAAACACTGAGCTGGTTGGTGAAATTCCACACTCAGGGCAAATGGCCTTGAAGATGCCTGGCACAAACCTGATTCCAATATGCTTGCTCCATAACAGATAATCAGAGTTGGAAGGGACCTTGTAGGTCATCTAGTCCAACCCCCCACCCAAGCAGGAGATCCTACACCATTTCTGACAGATGGGAGTCCAGTCTCTTCTTGAAAGTCTCAAGTGATGGAGCTCCCACAACTTTCGAGGGCAACTTCTGTTCCATTGGTTGATTGTTCTCACTGTCAGAAAGTTTCTCCTTGTTTCCAGATTGAGTTTCTCCTTGTTCAGTTTCCATCCATTATTCCTTGTCTTCAGGTGCTTTGGAAAATAACTTGTACCCCTCCTCCTCTCTGTGGCAGCCCTTCAAACATTGGAAGACTGCTATCCTGTCTCCCCTGGTCCTTCCTCTTCAGTGTCATTCCCCTCCCCTGAATTCCCACCACAGAACCATGCAACTTTGTTGTCCATTTGTTTTCCTCTCCCTTCCTTGATACTTTGATGACGGGATGATGGTGAAGTGCCAAGGATGGTCATAAGGATGGTGGATCTGACATGTTTGTCTCTCACATGATAGGGACATTAGTTCTGCAGAAGAGAAGAAAGAGACAGAATGGTTAGATATGCAAGCTATTTTGGTTTATCAGGATATTGGTTATGAAAGCATTTAATGAACCTCATCACTTTGATGTGCTTAAGATTTACCCATTCAGTTTTGAAGGAAGGAACTCTTTTAATGCAAGTAAATACTGGTGTTTTCTTTGGTGTTTATGAGAATCTAGAATGTCTTTAATTTCTAAGTGTTGTTCCCCTTCAATCTTGAATGGCTCTGGTAGTGGTGACGGCATTGGGTGTAGTGGGGACAGATTTTTGGAGTTTTAAGAGACTCAATGGGGCATCAAGCTGAAGATAATGGATCTGACAGGTAGCTTGATCTTGACAAATAGACTGAACTGACTTAAAGCTTTTGTTTGCATTAAGTTATATTTTAAATATATTCTTCTTATATATGAAGTATTAAAATCTTTATTTTAATGTTGGAAATAATACTGTATTATAACATGGAGTCATATAGACCACCTTTATCCCTCTGTCATTAATTTAATCAATGTACATCATCTTCAAATAGAAACATTCAACATAAAATATGTAATGTAATTTGTAATAATATTTTATGTGAATGTTTTAATCTGAAGTGATATTGGTGGTTGGTTAGATATCAACACATACATATATGTACGCTGTAAATGAACATGGTATTAATTATGCGTAAATACATCATTTATATTTCAGTACATTTTGTTTTTCAGTAAGCTGATATTTGGTGTATATTATAAAAAATATTGAAGAAGTTTTTTGTCCAATGATTTTATAGTTATAGTTTATAAATAAAATTTGATATTTCATTTATTTAAAAGATCATCTACTATTTGCTCTAAAGAGATATTTTACTGAAAGATATTGAAAGTTATTAGATCATTTTTCCTGGTTTCATTAAAAAGTTTCTTAACATTCACTGAATGCACATCCTTTTGTTTTTCCTGTTCATTGGTTGTGCCCTCCGGTCAACTTAACATAAACTGCTGTCTTCCAGATGTTGATCCAAGGAATGGCTACATCAAGAACAGGAAGCAGTAAAGTAAAGTAAGAGGTTTATTGAATAGTCATAAGACCTTACCAGTAGCATAATATAAATATATAACAAACTATATATATTGTCTCTATAAATATAGACAAAAGATAAGTTAGATATATAAGAATACAGTAATAAAAACATATGTGGAAAACCAGGGAGTCAAAAATCGGATAATAGATCACCAGGATACACCAATTTGTTCAAGATATTGGGTTCTTAGGACCGCTGCCTTGATTATAAACTTAGCAGTCCTACGGAAGATGTGTACATTAGAGGCCCGGAGGAAATATAACAATCTGTGGTTTGATTCCCAATGGGCTGTTCTTTCCAGTAGAAATGATAAATATTTAAGCCTATTAGGGGCATATATTTGGCAGTTGAACAAGATGTGGGAAATATCTTCAATGGCAGATGAACCACATTAGCAGGTTTTCTCGTGGTATGGAACATGGTGGAAGCGCCCACGTCTGGACATGGAATCCAGTATCTCAAATCTGGCTCTGGTATAAGCTCTTCTCTGTAATGGTGGCATATCCATTGAAAGGTATTTTTCAAGTTGGAAGATGTTTTTATTCTTAGCCAACCATCTTATAGATCTGTTTTTTGCTAATAATTCCATATCAGTCTGGGCACTAATATCTAAGACTCTCTGTTTAAAAGTTTCCCTTGCCTGGGAAACCTTTGTCAATAATAATTGGGTTGAAAACCCATGTCTTAAGATGACATTTTAGCAACAATTCCAGTTAGGCTTATTGGTCTGTAACTATTTGAATTGCCTCTGTCTCCTTTTTTATGTAAGGGAACAATAATGGTCACTTCCCAACCCACAGGTATGTGGCAAGTATTGTTTATAAAGGTAAATAGCCCTGCTAACAAAGGCACCAACCAGTCCATATAAGTCTTAAATAATTGAGGGGGAAAAAAAATCTTCACCAGGTGCCTTATTAGCTTTTAATGATTGAATAATGAATTAAATTTCTGAAACAGAAACAGGGGGCCAGATAGGGAGATTTTCTAAAGTTAATAAATCATTGCTTTGGGTATGCATATAGACCTGATTGGGTTTAAAAAGAAGATCAGAATAAAAATTCTCCCAGGTTGAAACAGGAATGGAGATATAAAAATAAAATTTACATTCCTTCACTGTACCTGAGACAGCATTCCAAAAGAAAGCTGAATTTGACCCTTTTGCCCAAATTTCCAAGTCCAACCATAATTAAAGGCCCTGTTACACTGCCCAACGGATGCAAAACATTAGTAAAAAGGACACAACGGATGAGAAAAATGTTCCATCCGTTGTTATCCGCTCTCAAAAGGGGCGAAAATTTGCATAACCAGAGTGGATAACATGGAAAGGAATGGACAGGGGGAGGACGCAGACCGGATGGAAAGCAGATGCGGAACGGAAGCCCAGCGGATGGAAGCAGATGGGAGCGGATGGGAGCGGATGGCACATCTGCAAGGCTTCCGGGGGACCTCAGCAAAGCGGATGCGGAATGGATACAGCGGATGCAGAGCGGACACGGAACAGATGAAGCGGATGCACAGCGGATGAAGCAGATGCACAGCGGAAGCCTAGTGGATGCACAGCAGAAGCCGAACGGATGCCGAGCATTAATTGCGCATACGGGGGGGATGCATTGCGTAAGCCCCGCGGATATAAAGGGAAGCAACTCCCAAGCAGGTCACCATTCTGAGGAAAGACCTGCTGCCGGATACATCGAGTCCTTGCCTGCCCTGCCTGCATGTCTGCCAGCAAGCCTTGCTGCAAGCCTTGCTGCCAGCCTGCCTCCAAGTCTGCCTCCCAGCCTGCCTCCCAGCCTCCTGGCCAGCCTCCCTGCCAGCCTTGCTCTCTGCCTGCCTGCCGGCCTTGCTGCCAGCCTGCCTTCCAGCCTCCCTGCCAGCCAGTCTGCCTGCCAGCCTTGGTGCCTGCCTGCCTGCCTGCCTTCCTGCCAGGCTTCCTGCCAGCCTTCGTGCCTGCCAGCCTCCCTGCCAGCCTCCCTGCCAGCCAGCAACCCCACAACCATGGGGAAGAAGCAAAAGCCTCAGAAACCTGCCGCCATCCCTGGCAAGAGGGTCAGTGCCACCCTCCCGCCCCCTGTCCCTGACTCTGCTTCTGCTGGGGCTTCTGCTGCTCGGGCTCACTCTTCTGGTGCTGGAGCTTCTGCTGGCACTGCTCCTGGCGGTGGTGCTTCTGCTCGTGCTTACTCGGCTGAAGCTGCTCCTCATCCTGCTGGTTTTGCTCGTACTCCTGGACTTGCTCGTCCTGCTCGTGCTCCTGGCCTTGCTCGTCCTGCTCGTCCTGCTCGTGCTCCTGGTCTTGCTGGTGCTGCTGGTGCTTACTCTGCTGCTGCTGATCCTGGTCCTGCTGGTGCTGCTGGTGCTGGTGCTGCTGCTACTGCTGATGATCCTGCTGGTGCTGCTGCTGCTGCTGCTGCTGCTGATGATGATGATGATGATCCTGCTGCTGCTGCTGCTGATGATGATGATTATGATCCTGCTGGTGATGATGATGATGATGATGATGATGATGATGATGATGATGATGATCCTGCTGGTGCTGCTGCTGCTAGTGGTGTGGAGGAGCAGCCCCTACTACCTGGGAGCCCCTCTGATGAGGGTCCATCTGGTCCTACCAAAGGGAGGAAGAGGCGTATGCGACAACAGGAGAGGAGGCAATACTCCATTGAGGAGGAACAGGAGGATGAGGTGCTGGAGTGGCTGAGAGAGAATGACTATCTGTGGTGGAAGGGACACCGGCTGTACAGGGACACCAAGCGGAAGCATGCTGCTTGGAGAGAGAAGGCGGAGAGTCTGGGCTACACTTCGGAGGTGCTCCTCGGCTGGTGGAAGCACATGCACACCTGGTACGGGAAGCTGCACCTCAAGAAATCTGGCCAGGCCACGGTTAAGCTGACGGACAGAGAGAACTACGTCATGGCCAGCTGCAGCTTCCTGGAGGGTGAGATCCACCACCGAGGAGCACCAGCAGCCCCTCTCACTACCCTCTCTCTCCGGCAGCCTGCTGAGAGCCAATCCTCTTCCGGCCGAGAGTCAGTTCCTGTGTCCAGGCAGGTTTCTGTGGAGCGTGCCACGGCGGAGAACCCACGGACAGCTGTTGTAACTGTGTTGGAGCGCGTGGAGGACTCCCTGGTGCGGTGGGAGAAAGGAGACGGCACGTCCACCACAGCCCTACCCGCATCCACCCCCAGCTCCACCTCCACAGAAAGGCAGAGAGCCAGACAGCAGGAGGGGCAGAGCTACACTGTCCTGCTGGAGATCAGGGACACCATCCAGACCAGCATAGATCTCCTCTCTCAGCTGGTCCACATCGACTCCTCATCCTCCAACCACAAGCCCTTCCTCACCTATGTCAACCAGACCCTCGTGGACATGGCGGAACCCCAGTACCAGGTGGTGAAGGACCGGATCACCGAGCTGCTTCACAACCCTCCAGATCCAGAGGCACCTGCTCCCACCCTGTCCAGGTCTGCTCCTCCACCCCAGGTGATGTCCCTCCCATTCCAAGGCTTTCCACAGCCCCTCACCTACCAGGGCTACGGCGACCCGGAGGTCCAGCAGCACAGGCAGCAGCCCTTCCCAGTCCAGGCACAGAGTCATTGGACGACACCGTTGCCACCGGTTCCACTGATGCCACCAATGCCACCCACGACACTGATGCCACCCACACCAACGATGCCACCCATGACACTGATGCCACCGATGCCACCAATGCCAGTCCTCACCCAGCTGCAGACCAGACAGCCCCACTACACTGCTCCTTCCTCCACCCCACAGCCAAGCCCGGCCTCAGTACATCTGTCGTCGGTACTGGGGCTGACACCCCATGGCATGGAGGAAGGAGCTCTCAACATCACGGGGCTGAGCCAGCTATCTGAGAGCTTTCTCAACACACTGTCACCTGTTGTCCTCTCGGGGCCAGGCACCCCAGTGGGGCTTCAGACCAGCACCCCAGCACCAGCCACCTCCACAGCACCTGGACCCTTCACCCCTGAGACTGGGACACCTCCGAGTGACCAAGAGGAGTGCCAGAGACTGGCTGGCTGGTACCTGTGGACTTTATTTGGACACTTGACTTGGGTCATTTTTCTTTTACAGCTTGTTGTTCAATAAAGTTTATCTTTGATTCACACACTTGCTTCATTTCTTTTTTTTAATAAAGTCTTGGTGGAAACTTTTAGAATTGGTTTAAGCCTTTGCATGCTTGTGGGATGGGTTAAGATAGCAGTGGGATGGGCAGGGATACCTTTGGGATGGGCAGGGATACCTTTGGGATGGGTAATAGCTGTGGGATAGATAAACCTCCAGTGCAAGTATAGTGGGACTGGATGGTCCACCCTCCCAGGTGCCACACCTATGGCCCTTTATTATCAATAATTATGTAATAATCATCCATACATGTCAACGCAAACACAACTCTTTATTAATGCCCTGATCATTGTAGGGCCACTCAACATATATGGCCCAATCTCATCAGTGTGATGAGACAGGCTGAAGGAAGCATCCATTAAGCATCTATCATCCTGCCTTGCCACTCCACCGCTCCAGCTGGGGAGTTGCACCAGTGTTTCAGGAGGTTGCGCTGCTTCTTCCCTTCACGTGAGGCTCTGTTGGGGCCTTGCACATCCTTAGTGTCTATCAGGTTTTGCCCTTGCCTCCATTCCCCAGGCTCCATGTCCCCATTGCCTTGTTGGAAGTCCACGAGCCTGTTCACGAGCGAGTGTGCATGAGATTGTGCAGGATGCAGCAAGCTTCCACGATCCTCCTCACGGTCTCTGGGCGATGCTGCATGGTGGTGAGAAGTACCTGGAACCTGTTGGCCAGGTTGCCAAAGGCGTTCTCCACCACCCGCCTTGCCCTGGACAGCCTGTAGTTGAAGATCCTCTCTTCACAGGTGAGAAGTCTGGAGGTGTAGGGCTTCATGAGGTAGGTTCTGAGGGAGAAGGCGTTATCCCCCACGGTGAAGTAGGGCACATCTTGCGTGTCAGGGGGTCTGGATCTGGGAAGCCCATGATGAGGTTGCGTTCCAGCCCCTCCTTGAGTTCACTGACGTTGTATACCTGGGCATCTGAAGCTGACCCGTTGCCTGAAGCATCGATGTACATGAACTTGTAGTCAGCATCAACCATGGCGAAGAGGACGATGCTGAAGAAGCCCTTGTAGTTGAAATAAGTGGACCCCGACTTGGCTGGCGCTTTGCAGGCCACGTGCTTGCCGTCTATGGCTCCAACGGTGTGGAGGAAGTTCCACTTCTGATACCACTGCTCTGCAACTTTCTTCCATCCTTCTTCAGTGGAGGGGCACTGGAGGAGCTCCTCCAGGTATTTTTCGATGATGGCCTGCACCACTTCTCTGACCACAATGCTGATGGTGTTGTGTGGCACCCTCCAGCCGTACTGCATGCTCCTGTAGGTGGTCCCTGAGGCCAGGTGGCGCAGAGTGAGTGCCACCTTGAGCCCAGGTTCCAGGCTGGTCTGGAAGTTGGTGTTTGCCTTGGTCAACCTGAGTGTCAGCCGCTGCACAACTTCGTCAAACATGGCTGGAGGCATCCTCATGAAGTTCTGGAATGCACGAGTGTCTCCGTTCCTGAGCTCCACCATCAGCTTGTTGTACAGTCCGTACTCTGCTCTTCTGGCGATACATCTTCAGACCCAGATGCTTCTTGGCCACCTCTTTTTCTTCCTGTAGTAGAGTTCACAGAGCCTGTAGATGGCTTCGCACTGTTGCAGAACGATGGTTGCTGCCAAAAGGACTTTGTTACGATCCATGGTGGACATGACTGGATGCTGTGGAAGAGCAAGACTCAGATGAAGGCTGCAGAGGTCTGCACAGCTGGGCTGCTGGGCTGAAAGTGAGATCCAGATGAGTTGCTCCCCCTTTTTATAGGCAGTATAGGTTTTCCTCTAGGTGTCCCTTTGCATCCTCTAGGCATCCTGTAGACATCCTTAATATCCGAGATAGGTCCCCTCTGCAAACATTTTTTCCGTTTTAAATGTTTTGTTTCCGTGCTGCATCCGCTAGGCATCCGTTCTGCATCTGTTCTGTGTCCGTTCTGCTTCCTCCCTGTGTCCGTTTACCGCTGGAGCGGATGGAGTTGCGCGGATGCGAAGCGGATGCCTAGAGGATATAGCAGATGTGTAACAGATGCAGAACGGATGCCTAGCATATGCCTAGCGGATGCAGAATGGACGCATTGGATACATTTTCCGCTGAAAAGTTTTGAGCAGTTCAAAACTTTCTGAGTGGATGAAACGTCAATAAACGGATGCTGGACGGATAGAGAGGATGAAAAATGGACGCAGTAAGTACAGAATGGATACATCGCATTAACCAACGGATGACAAGTGTTTTCCTCCATTTTACATCCTCTTTCCATCTGTTGGTGCAGTGTGACAGGGGCTTTAGTTCCAAAGGAAACCATCTTTGATGCTAATCACACCTAATTTTCTACATGTTGCTATAGTTTTTTGAGGTGGGACATTGCTGAACCCTTCGCATTGCAGCTTTCAAATATTTTCTGCTGTGCGAACAGTCAGAATTAAATCAGCTAACTCCAACTTGTTGGTGGTTTCTTATTGGAAGTTTGACAGTAAGAAATGTCTTCAATGAATGACATAGATCATCATAGTGGGCCATAATATTATCTGAGCCTGAAGATGAATGAGAAATTAAGCTTCTCCAGATCTGAGGTTGTGCAGAATCCAAAACAATGGATAATGCCGCAGTATCAACTTTGGCCCATTTGAGTTTTCTATCCTGTCTCAATTCCATGTTTGCAAAAAAACCTTTTGCCACAAGATGAGTTTCTCCGTATATCTGAGCTGCCTTGAAATAAAACTGAAATTGGTTGGTGATCACTACCTTTCCTCACGTGGACTTGTATATCTGCAAACCTCTCAAGCTTATCTCTTGAAACACATATATAATCTAGAACGCAACTGGAGTTACTTGAGTAATAAGTAAAAGGATATATAAAACCGTAGTCCTTATCTCCTATAATATAGAGATTACAGTTATAAATCATATAAACCAATTGTGTACCTGCAATATTTCTTTTGTAATTACTGGAATGCCAGGGAGGAATAGATAGTAAATAATCCTCAGGAATAACACCAGAATAAACAAAGTTATGTAAAGATGCCTCTACTCAGGCATTAAAATCTCCTGCTAAAACTATAGTAACATTAGGATGTTGGACATTTAATTTTATAACTGTCTCTTCCAAATTTGCCCAGATATTAGGGGTATAATAAGGAGAGGAGCTAGGAGGATATATGAGGGCTATCCACAAAATAGATTACGTTTTCGTCTGTAGCAAGAAGGGGCGGAGCTAGAGAGGCCATCTTTGGTCTATGCGTCCGCTGCTTAGTCTGCATCTAGTCGTGCTAGTGGGAGATTCGTAGCATTGCCCGTTATTTCACAGCAAACGTTTGAAATGTGTGCTGCAATTGATAATCCCACAAGTTGTTAGGTGCGATCAGTGATAAGGTTTTTGTTGGCAAAAAATCATAAACTGATTGAAATTTTTCGGCAACTGTGTGAAGTGTACGGGGACAACATCATCACTGAAGGTGATGCCAGTGGTGCATTAAGTTTAAAAATGGATGAACAAACGTTCATGATGAACAGTGGAGTGGACGTCCAAGCATTGTGACTGATGAACTGGTCGCGAAAGTCGATGACAAGATTCGTGAAAACCGCCGTTTCACAGTAACGGAACTTTCGCTTAGTTTTCCACAAATTTCACGCAGTTTGTTGCATGAAATTGTTACACAAAAGCTAGGCTACCACAAATTTTGTGCAAGATGGGTGCCAAAAATCCTGACAGAAAACCACAAGTGTCAGCGTATGGCCGCATTATTGACATTCCTGTACTCTTATGACAAAGATGGAGATTAATTTCTTAATCGAATCGTAACTGGAGATGAGACTTGGTTCAAACATGTGAACAGCGAGACCAAATTGCAGTCTATGAAGTGGGGGCACACAAATTCCCCGCAAAAACCAAGAAAATGTTTGCAAACATTTTCTGCAAGGAAGATTATGGTGACTGTTTTTTGGTCAAGGCAAGGTGTGCTTCTTATTCTTTTCTGGAACATGGTGCAACAATAAACTTTGTGAGGTATTGTGAAACGTTGCAAAAACTAAGAAAAGCAATTCAGAAAAGCGTAGAGGAAAGTTAAGCTCAAAAATTTTGTTTTTGCATGACAATGCCCGACCACACACAGCAAATCGCACTCGAGAAGTCCTGAATGCTTTCAAGTGGGAGATTTTTCCTCATCCGCCCTACAGCCCCGATCTTGCACCAAGCGACTGCCACTTGTTTCCGAGGATGAAGACCTGGCTTGGAACACAGCACTTTGATGACGACATGGAACTGCGGGCGGGCGTGACTGACTGGCTCAAATCTCAGGTGGCTGAATTTTATGACAATGGAATTACAAAGCTTGTTCACTGCTATGATAAGTGCCTCAATTTGTTCGGTGAATATGTTGAAAAGTAGTATTTAAGTGTCACTTTCAAGTGTATATAATAAATTTTTTTTCCTACATTTTGTTTTTTTTCTATCGCAAAATGTAATCTCTTTTTTAGATAGCCCTCGTGTGTGTGTGTGTGTGTGTGTGTGTGTGTATTGTAGTTCTGTTAAAGTTGACGTGGGATAATACCCGAAGGAAGCTAAACAGCACACACACACACACACACACACACACACACACACACACACATATATATATATGCTGCTTAGCTTCCTTCGGGTATTATCCCACGTCATGGTAGTTCTGTTAAAGTTGTAGCAACGTTTCAGCAGAATCTCATCTGCCATCATCAGGCTTCTGTATGGATGTGGGTCTCACAGCTCCTGGTTTCAAATTTGAGGCTGGTCCATTCTGATTGGCTAGGAGCCTGGGTCTGTGTTCACTGGACTTGGAGTTTCATTTATTGGTGTTTCTGGTTTCTTCTGTCTGTTTTGTGGCTTTGATTGGCTGGCAACACTCTGTTCCTGTGTTGGAGGCTTTCAGTGCAGCTTGGCTTCGTGTGAAAGGACGGCTGCTATTCATTAGCAAGCTAGGTTTCACCTGGGTGCCTGATGGGGGGGTGTTTGAGTTGGAGGCATCAGAGGGAGTCTGTCTGTGCTCAGGTGTTTGTCTGTTTTATGGTGTGGAGATCTTTCTATTTGAGAGTGAAGGTTTCCAAATGATTGACAGTCTGCTGGAATCATCTCTTCTGTTCATGCTTTCAGGTCTTTTTTCAATCTCTATGGCTTCTCTGATGATTCTGTGGTTGGGGTTTCCTATAGTGGCTAGGGTTTTAGTGCCATTGAAGTTGATGTTGTGACCTGTGGTTTTCATGTGTTGGACTAGTGGGGAAGTGTGTTCCAGCTTTTTTACTGCATTTTTGTGTTCATCTAGGCGGGTACTTATTCTTCTATTGGTCTGTCCAATGTACGTGGCCGGGCATGATGTACAGGGAATTTCGTATATGCCTTGGTTTTCCAGGTCAATTTTGTCTTTGGGGTTTCTCAGGATGGCTGCTATTTTTTTGTCTGTTTTGAAGGCAGTCTTGATGTGATGCCTATGTAGTATCTTACTGATTTTATCTGTAGTACCTCTTATGTAGGGCAAGACAGCTGTTCCATAGGTCTGTTGGTCTTCTTAGTCTCTGTTATGTATTGGTGTGTTTTTGTGGATCAAGTTGTTGATTTTGTTTTTGTGGAAGCCATTGGCTGTCAATACTTCAGTCAGGGTGCATAGTTCAGTCTTTATATGTGTCTTATCTGCCAGGCGTTTGGTTCTGGTGATTAGTGTTTTCGCCATGGAATTTATCTGTGCTGGGTGGTGGTGGGATTGGACGTTGAGGTAGCAGTTGGTGTGTGTTTTCTTTTGGTATATGGTGTGTCCCAGTGTGCCATCTGTTCTTTTGTAGATTAGTACATCTAGGAATGGTAGTTGTTTGTTTATTTCCGTTTCCATGGTGAACTTGATTTTGGGGTGTGTGCTGTTCAGGTGTGTTAGGAAATTGTTTAGGTTTTCTTTTCCATGGGGCCAAATCACAAATGTGTCATCGATATATCTTAGCCATAGTTTGCGTTTGTGGGTGGCATTAGCCAGGGCTCTGGATTCGAATTCTTCCATGAACAGGTTTGCAATGACGGGTGACAGTGGTGATCCCATAGGGCTCCTTCAATTTGCTTGTATCTTTGTCCTTTGTGTATGAAATATGTGTTGGTTAGGCAGTGTTCTGTTAGTTCCATGAGGTCTTTAGCTGGTTGGTATTTATTTTTGATGATTTCAAGAGTTTCTTTTATTGGGATTTGAGTGAATAGTGAAACCACGTTGAAACTTACAAGCAGATCTTCTTGTTCCACGTGTAGATCTTTGATCATTTCTAAGAAGTGGAATGAGTTTTGTACATATGAAGCTGCGGTTTCAGCATGGGGCTGTAGTTGTTTTGCTAAGTATTTAGCTAGGTTTTGTAATGGTGCTCCTATGGAGCTGACTAGGGGTCTGAGAGGTATGCCTTCTTTGTGTATTTTTGGGAGGCCATATAATTTGGGGCATCTAGAAGATCTTCTCTTGGGATGATCGTCTGTTGGATTTCTTTGCTTATGTGGCTGGTTATAATTTTCTTCTTGGTTAATTTTTCTAGATATGTGGTTGGGTCTGTGTTTATAGGTTTGTACGTGGAGTCTTGGAGTAGGTCTGTCAATTTTGTTTCATAGTCGTTTCTGTCCATTACTACTGTGGCATTTCCTTTGTCTGCTGGGAGTATTATTATGCTGTTATAATTTTTCAGGGTTTGTAGTGCTCTGAATTCATCTTTTTGCAAATTATTTTTTGGTGGTTTTGTTGTGCATAAGATGTGAGTAACCTGGTGTCTTATTCTGTCAGCTTCATCTGTATTTAATTTGGTTAGGCTGGATTCTACTGCACATATGATGGATTCTGTTGGGATTTTTTTGGGTGCTATGGCATAATTGAATCCTTTGGATAGGACATCTGTTTCTGTTTTGTTGAGTTCTCTGTTGGAAAGGCTGTATACTAATTGTTTCAGGTATGGTGAGTTGTTGGGGGTTTTCTTGTCATGTTCTAATTTTTTTAGTTTCTTTGAGAGTTTTTCATTTTTGTAAGTGGTTTCAGTTTCAGCTCTCCAAGTTGTAAGTTGTTTTATCTTATCCCAAAGTAGAGGGTGGATTTTGCTGCTCAATTCCAGGTGTAGTGCTAGCAAATCTTTGTTTAACTGATCTAATTGGAATCTTTTACTGTGAACTTCATTTCTGAGTAGAGCTATCTCTGTTCTTTTCAGGATACGTTTGGTAGCTGCTGTGTTGTGATGAAATGTTAATTTGAAGCAGGTTGGTGTTACATTGTTGTCTCTGCAGCTGCATAGGAATTTTAGATCACATAGTATTCCTGCTCTTTTAACTTCCAGCTTCTCACAGCTTTTGATCTGGCTGTTTATTTCCTCCCCGTAGAGGTCAGATATTTGTTTTTTTAAGCTTTTGCGGGTACTTACATGTGTGCTGTTTAGCTTCCTTCGGGTATTATCCCACATCACTGCAGTGCTTTTAAAGTTGTAGCAACGTTTCAGCAGAATCTCATCTGCCATCATCAGGCTTCTGTATGGAGTTCTGTATGGTCTGTCCAATGTATGTGGCCGGGCATGATGTACAGGGAATTTCGTATATGCC
>BLBF01014150.1:0-20109 GCA_015471245.1 Laticauda colubrina
GTGGTGGGGTCAGTGTTTAGGGGTTTGTATGTGGGGTCTTGGAGTAGGTTGGTTAACTTGGTTTGGTAGTCAGATGTATTCATAATCACTGTAGCATTGCCCTTGTCTGCTGGTAGGATTATTATGCTGGTGTCTTCTTTCAGGTTAAGTAGTGCAGTTTGTTCTTCTTTGGATAAGTTGCTTTTGGGTGGTTTGCTCGTGCAGAGGATGTTGGTGATTTCGAGTCTGATTCTGTTAGCATCATCAGGGTTGGTTTTGGTCAGGCTGGTTTCAACTCCGCATATGATGGTTTCTGTGGGGATGTGTTTGGGAGCGACAGCAAAGTTGAATCCTTTCGAAAGGACATTGGTTTCGGCTTCAGTGAGGATCTTGTCTGAGATGTTGTGCACTGTTTGTTTCATGTGTGGCTGTGAGGGGGGAGGAGTTTGTTTCTGGTGTTGTTGTAGTTTTCTGAGTTTGTTGGTATGTGTGTCTGTCTTGAAGGTGGTCTGTGTTTCAGCTCTCCAGACAGCAAGTTGTTTGGATTTGTCCCAAAGTAAGGGGTGAATCTTGTTGCTTAGTCTGAGGTGAAGTGTGAGGAGTTCTTTGTTGATTTGGTCTAGGAGGAATCTTTTTGTGTGAAGTTCATTTCGAATAAGGGCCAATTCTGTTCTTTTTAGGATGCGTTTGGTGGCTGCTGTGTTGCTGTGGAATTTCAATTGGAAGCTTATGGGGATTAAATTTTGATCTCGGCAGTTTCGTAGGAAGGTGAGGTCACATAAAATGGAAGCTCTTTGGACTTCAAGTTTTTCATAAGTCCTGGTCAGATGGTGGGTTTCCTCCCCGTAGAGGTGCAATATTTGTTTTCTGAGGTTTTCGCGGGTATTTGTATGTGGATCTTTGGTTATTCGGGTTTTCTCCCGCGTAGAATTGGAAGTATCTAGGCAACGTTTCGATGAAGTCTCATTCATCATCTTCAGGCTTGTTTCTTCAGCTCTGTGCTTCTCAGAGTAATGTGAGCTTGCAGCTGCTTCTTCCTTTTAACTGCTAGTGGGGGTGTGACTTGATTGGGTGGGGGTTTGGCTGTGTTCTGATTGGTAGGGGGGTTGGCTGTGTTCTGATTGGCTGGGGGTGTGTTCTGCTTAGGTGGGGGCTTGGTTGTGCTCAGGTTAGTCTTAGTTGCTGGGGGATTTGAGCTGGTGAGCTGTGATTTTGTTGTTTGGCTTCGTGTTCGTGGTCGTGCCACATCTTCATGGTGGGTGTCAGTTTGCTTCTTGTATGGGTCAGAGGGGTTTGAAGCGGGTAGTGGTGCAGCTGCAGTATGGTTTCTGGTTCGTGGTCGTGTCTCCTCTTCTGTGTGGGTGTGAGTCTTTTTTCTGTGTGGAAGTGTGGTGGTAGCATCTTGTGTGGCACTTGCGGGTGTGGGTCTGGTGTCATTCTTTATGTTAGTTACTCGTTTATTAATGAGGGCAGGTTTCCAAATGGTTGGTAGGCGGGAGGTATCATCTCGTCTATTCATGCTGTGTGGGCGTTTCTCTATCTCTATGGCTTCTCTGATTATTCTGTTGTTGAAGTGTTCGGTTTTGGCGATAGTTCTGGTATTTTTAAAGTCAATTTCATGTCCTGTGGCTTTGAGGTGTTGGACCAGGGAAGAGGTCAGTTCTTCTTTTTTGATTGAGTTTTTGTGTTCTTCAATGCGTGCACTAATTCTTCTGTTAGTTTGTCCTATGTATGTGGTGGGGCAGGCAGTGCAAGGGATTTCGTATACTCCTTGGTTTTCTAACTCGATTTTGTCCTTAGGGTTTCTCAGGATGGTGGATATTTTTCTGTTTGTGCAGAATGCTGTTTTAATGTTGTGTTTTTGGAGGATCTTGCTGATTTTGTCTGTAGTGCCTTTTATATATGGGAGGAGGGCTTTGCCATTCTCTTGTTCTCTGTCTTGGCTTTTGGTTGGGGTTTCTTTTTGGATTAGGTGGGTAATCTTCTTTTTTGGAAATCCATTGGTTGTAAGTACGTTAGTGAGGGTGTGTAGTTCGGTTTTTAAGTGTTGTTCATCGGCTAAGCATTTTGTTCTGGAGATGAGTGTCTTGGCTACGGAATTGATCTGTGCTGGGTGGTGGTGTGAGAGTGCATGTAGATAGCGGTTTGTATGTGTTTTCTTCTGGTAGATGGTGTGTCCTAGGGAGCCATTGGATTTTTTGTATACTAAGACATCTAGGAAGGGAAGTTGATTGTTGGCTTCTGTTTCCATGGTGAATTGTATTTTGGGATGTAGGCTGTTGAGGTGTGTGAGGAAGTTGTTCAGTTTTTCTTTCCCGTGTGGCCAGATTATGAAGGTGTCATCTACGTATCTGAGCCAGAGTTTGGGTTTGTGATCATATTTTTCTAGAGCTTGTGTTTCAAAGTGTTCCATGTAGAGGTTTGCAATGACAGGTGAGAGGGGTGATCCCATGGGTGCTCCTTCTATTTGTTTGTATTTTTATCCATTGTAGGTGAAGTATGTATTGGATAGGCAGTGGTTGGTAAGATCTAGGATGTACTTGGGGGGGTTGTATTTGTTTTGGATGGCTGTCAAGGCTTCTTTTATAGGCACTTGGGTGAAGAGGGATATGACATCGAAGCTCACCAGTAGGTCGCTGGGTTGTAAGTTTTGTTTCTTTATGATCTCAATGAACTGGAATGAGTTCCTTACCTGTGAGTTGATGGATTCTGCATAGGTCTGTAATTGTTTGGCGAGAAATTTGGCTAAGTTTTGTAGAGGTGAGCCTATGGAGCTGACTATTGGTTGTAGTGGGGTTCCTTCTTTGTGTATTTTGGGGAGACCATACAGCTTAGGGCATCTGGATGATTTTTCTCTGGGTATGATTCTTTGCTGGATTTCTTCGCTGATGGGGAAGGCTTTTATTTTGGATCTGGTGGTTTTTTCTAGGTACGTGGTGGGGTCAGTGTTTGATGAGACTTCATCGAAACGTTGCCTAGATACTTCCAATTCTACGTGGGAGAAAACCCGAATAACCAAAGATCCATATATATATATATATTTAGGCTTTTACGGGTACTTACATGTGTGCTGTTCAGCTTCCTTCGGGTATTATATATATATGTATGTATGTATATGTATATATATATGTGGATCTTTGGTTATTCAGGTTTTCTCCCACGTTAAATTGGAAGTATCTAGGCAACGTTTCAATGAAGTCTCATTCATAATCTTCAGACCTGTTTCTTCAGCTCTGTGCTTCTCAGAGTAATGTGAGCTTGCAGCTGCTTCTTCCTTTTAACTGCTAGTGGGGGTGTGACTTGATTGGGTGGGGGCTTGGCTATGTTTTGATTGGGTAGGGTTGTGTTCTCATTGTTTGGGGGTTTGGCTGTATTCTGATTGGTAGGGGCTGTGTACTGATTTTCTGGGGGTGTGTTCTGTTCAGGTGGGGGCTTGGTTGTGCTCAGGTTAGTCTTAGTTGCTGGGGGATTTGAGTTGGTGAGCTGTGATCCTGTTGTTTGGCTTCGCGTTCGTGGTCATGCCACATCTTCATGGTGGGTGTCAGTTCGCTTCTTGTATGGGTCAGAGGGGTCTGTTGCAGGTAGTGGTGCAGCTCGGTACGGCTTCTGGTCCGTGGTCGTGTCTCATCTTCTGTGTGGGTGTGAATCTTTTTTCTATGTGGAAGTGTGGTGGTAACATCTTGTGTGGCACTTGTGGGTGTGGGTCTGGTGTCATTCTTCATGTTAGGTACTCATTTATTAATGAGGTCAGGTTTCCAAATGTTTGATAGGCAGGAGGTATCATCTCGTTTATTCATGCTGTGTGTCCGTTTTTCTATCTCTATGGCTTCTCTGATTATTCTGTTGTTGAAAAACCAAACACCAAAACCGAACACTTCAATGATGTTTGGTCAACAAAGTGGTTGTAGCTGCTGTGCCGAGTCAGTGAATGGATTGAATTCTCTCCACCCTTCCCTTCACCTGCTTCGGGAGAGAAGTCCTGAAGTGCTATGAAGCATATGGAAACAGGACTTAAGTCGCAGGAGCTCCTGGAGAGGAATTCCAGGTCTTTTAAGTGGCATTCAGGCTTTACAAGAACAATATAAGGAAGAATATGGATGTTTTAATAAGAACTTCTAATAAGTCTGTCAAAAAAAATAGGCACCAATACTACAATATGGAGTCCGGGTGGCACAGCGATTAAAGTGTAGTATTGCAGGCAAACTCTGCCCATAGCCTGGAGTCCGATCCTGAAAGGGATCATAAGTTTTCTCAGCCTTCTATTCTTACGAGTTCAGTAAAATGAGGACCCTGTTGAGGAAAGTACACAAATAATGCTTATATTGTGAATCACCCAGAGTGCTATAAAGCACTGTGGGACAGCATATAAGCCTAAATGTTATTGCTACAAGATTCCAGTTGTGAGAAGGGATTACTAGCTGCACAGCTTTCTTTTTTGAAGTAAGGATAAGCCTTTGTTTACCTTGGTATCAAGATAAAGGCTGACATAGACAGAACACAGGAGGTGAAACAGAAAGCCACAAAAAATTTCTGCTGCTCCAACATCCAAAGCCCGTTGCTAAACAACTAAACAATCTAATTGTGAATACAGTCTGGCCCCTTGTTCTCAGTTCTCCAGGTATTTAAGGGTGACAGGATACATTAATCAATCTATTGTGGCGATTCAGATAAGTAAAGGGGCACATTGTTTTTAAATAATGTTCTTCTTACTTGCTTAAAGGGAAATGCCAAAACATAGCATTTTCCAGGGCATCAGACCCCACATTTGCTTTAAAATGGGCAAGATTGCCTAGGGCTGTGGTGGCAAACCTATGGCACGCATGCTGGAAGTGGCATGCAGAGCCATTTCTGCCAGCATGTGAGAGGTTACCCGGAAGAGTCCCACTGTGCACACATATGTGCGTCCTGCCAGCCAGCTGATTACATCATGGGTACAGGCATGCGAGGTGGAAAAGGTTAGCCCTCACTGGCCTAGGGCAAATGGCACCATTTGGAAACTTTAAATGCATTTGGGGTTGAACCTACTTGGCTGATTATGAATTCAGGTGGACTTAATATGTACCGAAAGATCTTTGCCTTTCTGTTGGCAGAAGCTAATTTTTCAAGCACGCAGGAATAGTCCTTCTCCTGATACTCCTATGCCAAGCAACCCTAACTTTCTCATCAGGAAGAAATGCACAATGACTTTAAAATACCCTTTCAAATAGCTTGACACTTCAAGTCTTGATTTTTCCTGAAAGGGGCATTATGTTTAAAAGGGCAGAAAAATTAAGAAGTAAAAAATTACAGTCCCTACAGAAAGAAAGCCAGCTTGGTATAGTGGTTAAGGCACCAGATTAGAAAGTGGAGGGACCATGAGTTCAAGTCCCACCTTAATCATGAAAGTCAGCTGGATGACTCTGGGCCAGTCACTTTCTCTCTGTCATGCCCCTGTTGGAATCTGATTCTGAGGGAGAGGTTGAGCAGCTGACAGGGAGTGGGAGTGTGGCTCTGAAGGCTGTGGAAGAAGGCTGGGGAAGGGCACAGTCTGGTTGGACCTTCAGAGGAAGACGGAGGGCAATCTCCTCTCCATCCAAGGGCATGCAGGGAGGAACAGAGAAGGAAGCAATGTGAGTTATGGGGGTTATGGGGGAGAAAAGGACCCTGATACCCTTCATTAGCTGCAGCTGGGAAAACAGGATTTAAAAAGGGCTTTGCACACAGCACCTTGCTGGGAGCAATGCATGAATTATTTTTGTTTGTCAAGTCTTATCTGGATTCCGGTATCCTCCCAGCTGTGTATGTTTCATTATCTTTTGAAGTCTGCAATTCCTTATCCTGCCCTGTCTCATTAATTGCTGCCGCTGTGGTTTGTGTTGGTTTTTATTTATAATCTGTATGTACTTTGGGTTCAGACTGAATTTCTTCCCTTTAAAAACTGTTTTTGGGAGATTTTTTTTCTCCAGCCAATGATAACTGGACATTGGGGGCCAAGTTGGAAGTATTAAAGGGACTTTTGTGACTTTGATGCTTTTGTGTCATCACACTCTCTCTCAGGCCAACCCACCTCACGTGGTAGCTCTTGTGGGGAAAATAGGAGGAAGAAGGTGTATTGGATATGCTTGCATTATTTGTAAGAACAATAAAGGCAGGACACAAATAAATAAATAAAAAGTAAATAATGAGATGGATGAATGGAAAATGAGAGAGAGGGTGAGAGAGAGAAGGAGAAGATAAAAAAGCTTTCCACATCCTCTCAACAGTATAAATAAATATTTCTAATCTGTACTTCCTAACATGCTAATTAAGAAAATGGGGGAATAGGCTTGTTTTTAGAGAATAAATCATTGTTAATTGCTATAACTAATAAATTTATTAGTTTAAACTAATAACTAAACATCCCCACAGTCATGTATTTAAATCTGGCTGCTTAGCAATTAGGATATCACAACATCCCATGGTCATGAGGTCATCATCTGTGTTTTTGGTTTTTTTTACCACCAAAGTCAATGGGGAACACCATTAGAAATGGTGTTCGTGCGATATCCTCACTTAAAGACTCATAATGTTTCACTTTACAACAGCTGGAAGTGCTGCATTTGCTAAGAAGGGCAATCACATGATATCTCACTTTATGACCTTGTCACTTAGAGATAAAAATTTTGGTACCAATTATCATTTTTAAGTGAGGACTACCTACTCACATCTGAACATTTTTTTTTCCAAAGCCTTCACTGCTACTTTGCCAAGTCTGAGGTATATTTGTTGACTGCTGATTTCTTTTCTATTCATCGTTGATTCCTAAAAGAGAGAAAATATCCAGCACTTCAGTTTTGGTTGCTGTATCTGTTGTCTCCTTTATATTTAATTAGTCCTATTTCACCCAAGGCTTCCATTATTAGAGGCTGCCATTCTTTCAATCAGCCACCAATCACATATGTACTTTTATAACGGAGTTCTTCTGCTCCTTGTATCAATAATATAGTCAGTTTCATTTCTCTGTACTCTTTGCTACATCTTTCCTGACTATGAAAAGCAATGTAGTTTCTTCTTCAGTTTTTTGATCCTATTCCAGTCTATCTCAGTTCACTGATGCCTATCAATGTACAGTCAATTCATTTCATCTTTCTCACTGGGTTGAGGTTTCCCATGTTTATACATCTTACATTCAGTGTTCCCACCGTAATTCTGTCCTTTTAAGCTTCAGATTTTCTTATCATGGGTAGCAACATCAGCAGCAGGATGTGCAGAAGTCTTTAATCTAACCACATCATATACACCATCACCACTCCAAAAGATCCTCAGCTTTTCCTAAGTATCATGTCACAATTTGCCACATGGCATTTAATCTGAGGGGATTTTTATCTGGAACTATATGACTTTACCTTCACCATCCATGTAGTTTGCTGAGTAATATTCATAAATGATCTACCATTGCCTTCTTCTTACACAGTATGAAATGACGTCTTTAAAGCCCATGTCACACTGGCCAATGGATGCAAAACGGACACAACGGACGAGAAAAATGTTCCATCCATTGTTATCCACTCTCAAAAGGGGCAAAAATTTGCATAACTGGAGCGGATAACACGGACACGGGGAGGATGCAGAGCGGATGGAAAGCGGATACGGAAGGGAAGCGGAGAGGATGGGAGCGGATGGGAGTGGGTGGCACATCCGCAGGGATTCCGGGGGGCCTCAGCAAAGTGGAAGCAGAACGGATACAGCGGATGCACAGCGGACGCCGAACGGATAAAGCGGATGCACAGCGGATGCAAAGCGGATGCACAGCGGAAGCCTAACGGATGCCTGGCATCACTGCGCATGCGGGGAGGATGCATTGCGTCAGCCCCGAGGATATAACGGAAGCAGCTCGGAAGCAGGTCACCATTCAGAGGAAAGACCTGCTGCCGGACACATCGACTGCCTTGCCTGCTCTGCCTGCATGTCTGCCTGCGAGCCTTGCTGCCAGCCTTGCTACCAGCCTCCCTGCCAGCCTTGCTGCCAGCCGGTCTGCCTGTAAGCCTTGCTGCCTGCCTTCCTGCCAGCCTTGGTTCATGTCTGCCTGCCAGCCTTGGTGCCTGCCTGCCTGCCAGCCTTCCTGCCAGCCTTGGTGCCTGCCTGCCTGCAGCCTGCCTGCCAGCCTTCCTGCCAGCCTCCCTGCCAGCCTTTCTGCCAGCCAGCCTTCCTGCCAGCCTCCCTGCCATCCAGCAACCCCACAACCATGCGGAAGCACAGCAAGCCTCAGACATCTGCTGCCAGTCCTGGCAAGAGGGACAGGGCTACCATCCCGCCCCCTGGCCCTCACTCTGGTTCTGCTGGGGCTTCTGCAGCACGGGCTCGCTCTTCTGGGGCTGGCGCTTCTGCTGCTTCTGCTTCGGGAGGAGCTGATGACAAGTACTCCAGCACCAGCCACCTCCACAGCACCTGCACCCTTCACCCCTGAGACTGAGTGACCAAGAGGAGTGCCAGAAACTCTTTTTTGTCTTATAGCTTGTTGTTAGTAAAGTCTATTTTTGATTCACACACTTACTTCATTTCTTTTTTTCTATAAAGTCTTGCTGGAAACTTTTAGAAATGGTTTTAGCCTTTGCATGCTTGTGGGATCGGTTAAGATAGCTGTGGGATGGGCAGAGATACCTTTGGAATGGGTAATAGCAGTGGGGATAGATAAACCTCCAGTGTAAGCATAGTGGGACTGCATGGTCCACCCTCCCAGGTGCCACACCTATGGCCCTTTATTAACAATAATAATGTAATCAATTATCCACACATGTCAACATAAACACAACTCTTTATTAAATGCCCTGTTCATTGTAGGCCGACCCAACATACATGGCTCAATCTCATCCGTGTGATGAGACAGGCTGAAGGAAGCATCCATTAAGCATCTACCATCCTGTCTTGCCACTCCACTGCTCCAGCTGGGGAGTTGCACCATTGTCTCAGGAGGTTGCGCTGCTTCTTCGCTTCATTTGAGGCTCTGTTGGGGCCTAGCACATCCTCAGTGTCGATCAGGTTCTGCCCTTGCCTCCATTCCCCAGGCTCCATGTCCCCATTGCCTTGCTGGAGGTCCACGAGCCTGTTCTGCAAGACTGGGTAGCGGGTACGCATGAGATTGTGCAGGATGCAGCAAGCTTCCATGATCCTCCTCAGGGTCTCTGGGCAATGCTGCATGATGGTGAGAAGTACCTGGAACCTGTTGGCCAGAATGCCAAAGGCATTCTCCACCACCCGTCTTGCCCTGGACAGCCTGTAGTTGAAGATCCTCTCTTCACGGGTCAGGAGTCTGGAATTGTATGGCTTCATGAGGTAGGTTGTGAGGGAGAAGTCGTCATCCCCCATGATGAAGTAGGGCACATCTTGCGTGTCGTTGGGCAGGGGGTCTGGATCTGGAAAGCCCATGATGAGGTTGCCTTCCAGCCCATCCTTGAGGTCACTGGCATTGTATACCTGGGCATCTGAACATGAGCCGCTGCCTGAAGCATCGATGTACATGAACTTGTAGTCAGCATCGACCATGGCAAAGAGGATGATACTGAAGAAGCCCTTGGAGTTGAAATAAGTGGACCCTGACTTGGCTGGAGATTTGCAGGCCACGTGCTTGCCATCTATAGCTCCAACGGTGTGGGGGAAGATCCACTTCTGATACCACTGCTCTGCAACTTTCTTCCATCCTTCTTCAGTGGAGGGGTACTGGATGAGCTCCTCCTTGTATTCTTCGATGATGGCCTGCACCACTTCTCTGACCACAATGCTGATGGTGTTGGACGGCACCCTCCAGTCGTTCTGCATGCTCCTGTAGGAGGTCCCTGAGGCCAGGTGGCATAGAGTGAGTGCCACCTTGAGCCCAGGTTCCAGGCTGGGCCGGAAGCTGGTGTTTGCCTTTGTCAACCTGGGTGTCAGGCGCTGCACAACTTCATCAAACATGGATGGCGGCATCCTCATGAAGTTCTGGAACGCCCGAGTGTCTTCGCTCCTGAGCTCCACCATCAGCTTGTTGTACAGTCCGTCCTCCGCTCTACTGGCGAACCATCTTCAGACCCAGACTCTTTTTGGGTGGCTCCTTTTCTTCTCGCGGTAGTGTTCACAGAGCCTGCAGATGGCTTCGCACTGTTGCAGAATGATGGTGGCTGCCGAAAGGACTTTGTTACAATCCACGGTGGACATGACTGGATGCTGTGGAAGAGTCAGTGTCAGATGAAGGCTGCAGAGGTCTGCACCGCTGGGCTGCTGTTCTGAAAGTGTGATGCAGGCGAGTTGCTCCCCCTTTTTATAGGCAGTATAGGTTTTCCGCTAGGCATCCTCTAGGCATCCTCTAGGCATCCTCTAGACATTCTTAATATCCGAGATAGGTCCCCTCTGCGAACGTTTTTTCCACTTTAAATGCTTTGTTTCTGCTAGGCATCCATTCTGCATCCATTCTGCATCCGTTCCGCGTCCGTTCCGCTTCCTCCCTGCGTCCGGGTGGATGCGCGTTGCGCGAATGCGTAACGGATGCCTAGCGGATATAGCGGATGTGTCACGGATGCGTAATTGATGCCTAGCGGATGCGTAGCAGATTGAGAATGGACAAACTGGATACATTTTCCACGCAAAAGTTTTAGGCAGCCCAAAACTTTTGGAGCGGATTGAACCTCCATAAACGGATGCTGGACGGATAGAGAGGAAGCAAAACGGAGGCAGTGAGTACAGAACGGATACATCGCGTTAACCAACGGATGGCAAGGTTTTTTGTCCATTTTACATCCTCTTTGCATCCGTTGGTTCAGTGTGACATGGACTTAATTGATCGTCCACTTCCAGCATCTTTCTTTTTGCTGCTGCTTGATACTGTGGGAAGAAATATCCATCTGATTCAATTTCAAGCTGGGAGAAAGACAGTGGAAACATGGAGGGTGATTGGAAAGATAGTTTCATGATGAACAGAACCACCATGCACATGGTTCTGGTGCAGCTCACCACATGGAGTTGAGAATGAGGGAATCTTACCTTCTGTAAGCTTTGCACTTGAACTTCCTGTTCCTGTTGAAAGACATGTGTTCTACTGGCTTTTGCCAGACTCCCATGGAGCCATGTAGGAATTATGTAGGGCTCATAGCAGGCTCTATAGACAAAGAACAAATCCTAGGTTTTTGTCTGAGCTAAGAAGTTTGGACTGCTCTGAGGGAGATAATAATTCCTATTGTGGTTTAATGGCTTTGTCCTGTGTTGGATCTTGGGTGATGGCTACTTCTAATCCTACCATTTTGCCTTTGTTTCAAAATATCCTGTCTTGAATGGATTACCAAATCTGTATTTCTAAATCTCAGTATCTGCTGGAGCTATTAAGAAAGACTTGGAGGCTGCTTTCTGTCTCCAAGAGCATGTTTCTCCATTTCTCCTTTCGGGAAATATAATATTTCCCAAAATATTTCATTTTGGGTGCTGACTTTCTACAATACAGGCACCTGCTTGTTTTAGTTGGGAGCTGGAATGTCTTCATACTATCTTTGGTTGCCTTGTTGGTAGCTTATACTCTTGGTCTACAATCCCAGCATTCTTTGCTTTTCCTTCCCAAGAACACCCCAATCATCACCACAATGAAGCAGCCTAGCAGGATTTGTGATGGTGGGGTGAGGTATTTCATTTGATTACATTTTATTTTGGCTGCAGATTATCTTAATTATTCCATGTGTATGAGAGGCAACTTATCTTGCTTCAAATACAATATGCTTTGTTTCAACTTCAGATTTAAGAGCTTAACATCAGAAATATGTTCATCTGCGTGTTCTTTCTTTTTAATTAATTGACTCACACATTGCCCATTTGTATTGTGAAGTAGCACCTGCAGCTGACAATCATGGAACAGATCCCCAATGTGTTAACAATATGTTCAGTCTCGTAACCCCAAAAATATAGTCTTCATTGGAGCATTTTTTAAAAATTCACACAAAGCCTTGGCTGAATTAAACCAGCAGGATACATCGCCAGATGTTTTATGAGGAGGACTAAATGGCTGGATGATCCTTACTGAAACCACAGCACAACGTAATATGGCTGTGGGTTAATGTTTGCCTTAAATATTAATAAAAATAAAATTGTAAATAATTCTGAAAAAGACAATGGTGATATTATGTTCCCCCAGATCATCTTGTGAAAGTTGGTATTTGAATGGTGCATTAATTCTCAGAGGATGACAATATCATTTTTATCAGTTTTGCTATCAGCACTCTAAGTAATGCACCCAAAGAAAGCAGAACCGAGGCAGGTAGATTCCTCAAAGAACCATTTATTGGATACTTCATATTGGCACAACTGGTGAAAACTGACTCTGAAAATTCCTGCACTTTTCACCTAATTAAAAAGTAAAAGTTTCCCCTTCCCCAGACTTATTGGTCACATTATCCAGTCAAGGTGCTGGCTGGTTGCTTGGTTATTTAACTCCTCCTCTCCCCAGCCACCTGTTGGAATGTCCTTAGTTCCCACAGGAAAACTTTATGTATTGACTACAAACCTCCTGGCTAGCTATTTTCCCCCTCCCTGTTCCTTCTTCTTCCTTGTGGCAACCCTAAAGCCTCCAAGATGGCTTCAGCCAATTTTCCTTCTGGGTTGACATTCGCCTAATCAATGAACTAAAAGACTTATTTCCCCAAATCCTGTAAAAATAAGATTTCAATTCTCTCAATGCCTGGTGAAAACTCTTAACAGAAATATGTTGGATTTCAGGAAACTAAGCAGATGATGTACCCATAGAGCAGGGTGTGGTGAAGCTTTGCAGGTGTAATTCAGTTTGAACGATTCACCTCTTCAAAGTGAATTTTACAATCAGTCCCCAACTCTCTTTGCTTACATTTGAAGGGAATTTGAAGATTTCAGAGGAACCTTTGGTTTTGGAGAATCTCAAAGGATTTTGAATACTCTCAAATGGTTTTGGAGAGTTTCAAGCCTTTTTTTTTTCCATATATGGCCAAAGTTAGATGGGTTTGTTGAATGGCAGGTGAAAGGGTCTTAAAAAGTCAAGATGTAGCCACAATTTTGCAGTTGAATCTCCACTTTTTCAAATTTACTTGTATATGTCTTTTCTATCCCTGAAAATATCCTGTCAATGAATCCTGCCAACAAGTTATCAACCCAGAAAAGCAAGAAATCAGAGGAAGATGGGAACTGCATTTTTATTCAGTAAATACTTGCAATTTAAACAATTTCTCAATGTGTTATTTTCAAACTTGGAATATGACACTTTTTGCATTCGTTCAATCCAACTTCTCTATAAATTCACTCAGGTAATTCTGAGGCAAAAAATGTTTTCATTTGTTCATCCCTGCTATCCTTGTTTTAACAAGGTACAATGAGCTGGTTGAGCACCACGATAAAGATTAGAAATAAGGTACAAAGAAAATATCTCAGATTGCAGATATATTGCAGTAAAATCTTGAATTCATTTGGTCCAATCATGGCATGATTAATATAAAGGGGTTCATCATGGTTTAAAATTTTCTGTGGCAAAAATAAAGCATCTGGAGGCACTTCAATGTTTTTCTATTATCTCTTATGATACGATCTTTTATCAAGCCAAATATCAAATTGAAGCAAATTGAATTTGTAGCCTTCCAACCTCAAATTCGAATTGAACCATGCTGCATTTATGTCTCAAATCTGATTCAGATTTTGGCTAAGTGATGCACCCCTACAATAGAGTAAAAAGTAAAAGGAAATCATTGATTGGATGTTTACATCTTTAACACTGTACACAGCTTGAAATATTTTAATGTCACATTCAGTTGATTTACAATGCAATTTAGAACCTTCCTTACATCTGTCTATAATTCTTCCATATAAAATATAAAATGAACTTGAGAATTACATCATTCACATTGACTGTCATTCACGCAAACATAAATAGTTGCATAATCCTGTATCTTCATATACAATCTACTTATCTGAAGCATCTGCTTTCTAGTGGATTCTGATATTCATCATTTCCATTTTTTTTCAGAGATTTAAAATGTGTTCAATAAAATATCCCTCTCATGATTGATTTGAGTTTTTCCTGAAAAGTAAATAATGGGAATTATTTAGTAGTTACTCTTTGGATCAGTGGTGGGATTGAAATATTTTTGCCACCGGTTCGGTGGGACGTGGTTTGGTCGGCGCGCTTTGTGTGCAAGCGTGCACCAAATGCACACTTTGCGCAGGTGCAGAGGTGTATGCACAGGCGTAGAGGCGTTCTAACTTGCCTCCTGCAAGCCTGCATGATTCCAGTCACTTCAGTAGCTGCCGCGCTGCATTCTTCTGTGCCGCACAAAGCAGTTGCACTTCAAATTCAGCAGATGAAAGTGAGTATGGGAGCCCGGGCAATCGGGTGGGCCCAACAGCAGAGCGGCGGAGAGAACTGGTTTGGTCTCTGCTGCTCATCGCTGCTACCAGCTTGCTAGAACCAGGCTGAACTGATCGAAAACCACCATTGCTTTGGATAAGAGTGGAATGGAATAGAAGGAAGCCACTACACCTGTCCATTTTAACAAGTCAGAATAACAGCTTTGTTTTAAAATATTAAAATACATCAATACAGAAAAAAAGGAGGCTGACTTATAAGGCAAAGGTAAATAAGGTGACTTTCTTGAATATCTTGCAGAATGGAATTATACGTCATCTTAAAAATCTGCAAAATTGCAGCTACACTCTAAAATAGAATAGAATAACAGAGTTGGGAGGGACCTTGGAGGTCTTCTAATTCAACCCGCCTGCTTAGGCAGGAAACTTTGTACTATTTCAGACAAATGGTTGTTCAGTCTCTTCTTAAAAACTTCCAATGTTTAAGTCTAAGAATGTCACGTTTCAGAACATGTTCCATATTTCAAATCAATCAATCAATTATAAGACTGTTGACTGTTCATGAACAAATCATATCACAATCATTGGAATATTAATGCAAATCACAGTTTATTATTATACAAGCAGAAAAAATATTTGAGGTGAGTCCAAACCATACTTTCCCAAATAAAACATAACAGCAAACTATTTCAGAACAGGATATATCTTTGTCAAGTTTTACTTTTTTTCGAAACATCCAAAGGCAGTAGTACATATTACTACATATTTCCCTTGCTAAAGCCCATGTCACACTGAACCAATGGATGCAAAGAGGATGTAAAACGGACAAAAAAACTTACCATCCATTCGAAAACGCGATGTACTCACTGCCTCCGTTTGGCTACCTCTCTATCTGTCCAGAATACGTTTATGGACGTTTCATCTGCTCCAAAAGTTTTGGGCAGCCCAAAACTTTTGCGCGGAAAATGTATCCAGTTCGTCCGTTCTGCATCCGCTACGCATCCGCTACGCATCCACTACGCATCCGTTATGCATCCGCTATATCTGCTAGGCATCCGCTACGCATCTGCGCAACTCGGATCCACCAAGACGCAGGGAGTAAGTGGAACGGATGCAGAATGGATGCAGAACGGATGCCTAGTGGATGCAGAATGGAAACAAAGCATTTAAAATGGAAAAAACGATTGCAGAGGGGACCTATCTCAGATATTAAGGATGTCTAGAGGATGCCTAGAGGATGCCTAGAGGATGCCTAGTGGAAAACCTATACTGCCAAAAAAAGGGGGAGCAACTCACCTGCATCTCACTTTCAGAACAGCAGCCCAGCAGTGCAGACCTCTGCAGCCTTCATCTGGCTCTTCCTCTTCCGCAGCATCCAGTCATGTCCACCGTGGATTGTAACAAAAACCTTTCAGCAGCCACCATCGTTCTGCAACAGTGCGAAGCCATCTGCAGGCTCTGTGAACTCTACTGCGAGAAGAAAAGGAGCCACCCAAAAAGAGTCTGGGTCTGAAGATGGTTCGCCAGTAGAGCAGAGGACGGACTGTACAACAAGCTGAGGGTGGAGCTCAGGAATGAAGACACTTGGGCATTCCAGAACTTCATGAGGATCCCTCCAGCCATGTTTGATGAAGTTGTGCAGCGCCTGATACCCAGGTTGACCAAGGCAAACACCAGCTTCCGGCCCAGCCTGGAACCTGGGCTCAAGGTGATACTCACTCTGCGCCACCTGGCCTTCGGGACCTCCTACAGGAGCATGCAGTACGGCTGGAGGGTGCCATCCAACACCATCAGCATTGTGATCAGAGAAGTGGTGCAGACCATCATCGAAGAATACAAGGAGGAGCTCCTCCAGTACCCCTCCACTGAAGAAGGATGGAAAAAAGTTGCAGAGCAGTGGTATCAGAAGTGGAACTTCTCCCACACCGTTGGAGCCATAGATGGGAAGCACGTGGCCTGCAAATCTCCACCCAACTCAGGGTCCACTTATTTCAACTCCAAGGACTTCTTCAGCATCATCCTCTTCGCCATGGTCGATGCTGACTACATATTCATGTACATCGATGCTTCAGGCAACGGCTCATCTTCAGATGCCCAGGTATACAATGCCAGTCACCTCAAGGAGGGGCTGGAACACAACCTCATTGTGGGCTTCCCAGATCCAGAACCCCTGCCCAACGACACACAAGATGTGCCCTACTTCATCGTGGGGAATGACGCCTTCTCCCTCACAACCTACCTCATGAAGCCCTACACTTCCAGACTCCTCACCCATGAAGAGAGGATCTTCAACTACAGGCTGTCCAGGCCAAGGCGGGTGGTGGAGAACGCCTTTGGCATCCTGGCCAACAGGTTCCAGGTACTTCTCACCACCATGCAGCATTGTCCAGAGACCGTGAGGAGGATCATGGAAGCTTGCTGTATCCTGCACAATCTCATGCACACCCGCTACCCAGTCTTGCAGAACAGGCTCGTGGACCTCCAGCAAGGCAATGGGGACATGGAGCCTCGGAATGGAGGCAAGGGCGAAACCTGATTGACACTGAGGATGTGCAAGGCCCCAACAGAGCCTCACATGAAGCGAAGAAGCAGCGCAACCTCCTGAGACAATGGTGCAACTCCCCAGCTGGAGCAGTGGATTGGCAAGACAGGATGGTAGATGTTTAATGGATTCTTCCTTCAGCCTGTCTCATCACACGGATGAGATTGGGGCATGTATGTTTGGTTGGCCTACAATGAACAAGGCGTTTAATAAAGAGTTGTGTTTGTGTTGACATGTGTGGATAATTATTACATTATTATTGATAATAAAGGGCCGTAGGTGTGGCACCTGGGAGGGTTGACCATACAGTCCCACTATGCTTGCACTGGATCCCACAGCTATTACCCATCCCACAGGTATCCCTGCCCATCCCACAGCTATCTCAACCCATCCCACAGCTATCTTAACCCATCCCACAAGCATGCAAAGGCTTAAACCATTTCTAAAAGTTTCCACCAAGACTTTATTAAAAAAAAGAAATGAAGCAAGTGTGTGAATCAAAAATAGACTTTATTAACAACAAACTATAAGACAAAAATGAGTCTCTGGCACTCCTCTTGGTCGCTCAGTCTCAGGGGTGAAGGGTGCAGGTGCTGCGGAGGTGGCTGGTTCTGGAGTGCTTGTCATCAGCTCCTCCAGAAGCAGAAGCAGCAGAAGCCCCAACCCCAGAAAAGTGTGCCCGTGCTGCAGAAGCCCCAGCAGAACCAGAGTGAGGGCCAGGGGGCGGGATGGTAGCCCTGTCCCTCTTGCCAGGGCTGGCAGCAGATGGCTGAGGCTTGCTGTGCTTCCGCATGGTTGTGGGGTTGCTGGCTGGCAGGGATGCTGGTAGGAACCAAGGCTGGCAGGAAGGCTGGCAGAGTGGCAGGCACCAAGGCAGGCAGGAAGGCTGGCAGGCAGGCAGGCACCAAAGCTGGCAGGAAGGCTGGCAGGGAGGCAGGCACCAAGGCTGGCAGGAAGGCTGGCAGGCAGGCAGGCAAGCAGGCAGGCATCAAGGCTGGCAGGAAGGCTGGCACCAAGGCAAGCACCAAGGCTGGCAGCAAGGCTGGCAGGCAGGCACTAAGGCTGGCAGGCAGACATGAACCAAGGCTGGCAGGAAGGCAGGCAGCAAGGCTGGCAAGCAGACTGGCTGGCAGCATGGCTTGCTGGCAGGCTGGCAACAAGGCTGGCAGGGCGGCTGGCAGCAAGGCTGGCAGCAAGGCTTGCAGGCAGACATGCAGGCAGGGTAGGCAAGGCAGCCAATCCGTCCGGCAGCAGGTCTTTCCTCTGAATGGCGACCTGCTTCCGAACTGCTTCCGTTATGTCCGCGGGCTGATGCAATGCATCCTCCCCGCATGCGCAATTAACACCAGGCATCCATTAGGCTTCCGCTGTGCATCCGCTGTGCATCCGCTTCATCCATTTGGCGTCCGCTGTGCATCCGCTGTATCCATTCCGCACCCACTTATCTGAGGTCCCCCGGAAGGCTAGCGGACGTGCCATCCGCTCCCATCCACTTCCACCCATTGGGCTTCCATTCCACATCCACTTTGCATCCGCCCTGTGTCCTCCCCACGTCCGTGTTATCCACTCCGGTTATGCAAATTTTTGCCCCTTTTGAGAGCGGATAACAATGGATGGAACATTTTGCTCATCCGCTGTGTCCTTTTTGCATCCGTTGGGCAGTGTGACATGGGCTTAAATCAGTAGATATAAATATGTACAGGATCTTACTGAATTAGAGTTAATATTTTTATATTTCATTGGGTTGGCTTGTTTATCTCTAAAATGCCATATACCCAGGGCTTAGGTTAACTATAATTTTAATATTGTTAACAAGAAAGTCAAAAGAAGCTTAAATATGAATAAGGCTTGAATGACAGGGGATTAAAAGTTAATGAACATAACTCTCATTTGCATATCATTGTAAGAACAGCAAGCAAATTAAATAAATAACATGGTCATCTGGTAAAGTGGGTGGATTTGGAGTGCTTGTTCTTGCTGCTGTCTAGTATTGTGAATATAGACAGATTCAGATTATTAAAAATCTGGGTTAAGTGCACAGATACTGTGGATACTAAAGAAATTAGTTAAGATAAATTAGAGACATTTAAATTTCCTCGTTCATATAAAGAACAGTTGCTGAAATTGGGTATGTTTAATTAAAAGAAGGGCTAGGGGGTGACATGATAGCAGTGTTCCAATATCTGAGGGGCTGCCACAAAGAAGAGGGAGTCAAGGTATTCTCCAGGACACCCAAGGGCAGGACAAGAAGCAAAGGGTGGAAACTACTCAAGGAGAGAAGAAACTTAGAACTAAGGAGAAATTTCCTGACAGTTAGAACAATTAACCAGTGGAACAACTTGCCTCCAGAAGTTTTGAGAGAGACAAAGGTACAAGGAAATTGTGCTTTTTTAAGGCAGGTGTTTGACTTTCTACTTAGACTAGACATATCTCCAGGTCCTGATTATGCAGAATAGAAACTATGGCTGGGTTAATGTCAGGCTCAAAAAAACAAGAGCAACGCATAGATAAATTGTTTTCTCTTTTTTTCTGAGTAGTTCCTTTATTCTTGCTTAAGCTCATGTCACACTGCCCAACGGATGCAAAAAGGACACAGCGGATGAGCAAAATGTTCCATCCGTTGTTATCCACTCTGAAAAGGGGCAAAAATTTGCATAACCGGAGTGGATAACACAGACGCGGGGAGGACGCAGGGCGGATGCAAAGCGGATACGGAATGGAAGCCCAGCGGATGGAAGCGGATGGGAGCGGATGGCACGTCCACAAGGCTTCTGGGGAACCTCAGCAAAGAGGACAAGGAATGTGCGGTATCTGCTATCCCGCATCAGATGGGCGTCTCATGATAGGGAGCGAAGGAGAAAGAAACGACAGGAGACGAAGTTCCTCGGGATGAGTGCGCCCAGAATGTCTGGGTACACGCTCTTTTATTATGCTCCTTCAAAAGGGGGGGGGTCACTATCATTGTTTATTCAGAGCCTAGGTCAAGCCCAGGTCAGACAGGATATGCAGGACTTAGATAAGGCAAAATACCAAGTCAGACAAGATGGCACGATCTACAATTTGATCAAGACATTCCTTACAAAGCTGCATGCCAGACGATGTAATCACAAAGTGAATGCTTGACTCCTTGTCTCTGTACGTGCCCTGTAAAAGGTCACTGAGGAGACAGAAGTTCAATGATTACACGTGAATGATACAATGTTGCAAATGCCTGAATGATACATAGTTGTATTGATACACAGTTGTAAACACATAAATGATACATAGTTACAACATCTCCTCTGTTTTTATTT
>BLBF01014151.1:2554-39526 GCA_015471245.1 Laticauda colubrina
TGCTAGGAACTCTGACCATCTCGTCATTCTTGGGGACAGTATATTAGGTGTTGGCTTGTTTCCCGCCAAAATCCCCATTAGCGGTTTGTGATCCGTTATGATTTGAAAAGTCCGCCCATATAAGTATTCGTGGAATCGTTTTACTCCAGCGACAATTGCTAGAGCTTCCCTGTCCAATTGGCTATAATTCCGCTTGGTTTTTGATAGAGTCCTAGAGTAATATGCGACGGGTGCTTCTCTGCCATCAGGTAGTTGGTGGCTCAGGATGGCACCTACTCCATATGGTGAAGCGTCGCAGGTCACTGTTAATGGCAGAGTGTCGCTAAATTGGATGAGGACGTTTGTTGATGTTAGCAAGCTTTTAATATTTTGGAAGGTTTTTTTTTCTTTGTAACCCCAAGTCCAAGTTGCCTTTTTGTCTAGCAGACGGTGTAACGGTTCTGCTATAGTGGCTTTGTTTGGCAGGAACACGTTATAAAAATTAATTAATCCTAAGAACGCTTGTAGTTCTGTTTTATTTCTTGGTTCAGGAGCGTCTTTGATCGCTTTAACTTTTTTGTCTGTGGGGTGGATACCCTCTCCGTCTATTGAGTAGCCCAGGAATTCGACGCTGTTCTTAATTAAACAGCACTTTTCTCTTTTTACCTTGAGGCCAGATTCCCTAAACTTAGTTAGTACTTCTTTGAGTCTGTTCCTTAATTGAGTTTCATCTCTGGCCGAGATTAGGATGTCGTCAAAATAGGGAACGACTCCTTGTATGCCATTTAGAAGGCGTTCCATTAGACTCTGGAAGACGCCAGGGGCCACGCTTACTCCAAATTGGAGCCGGTGACATTTAAATGCGCCCTTATGGGTGACTATAGTCTGTGCTTCTGCTGTTTCTGGGTCCACTGGGAATTGTTGATAGGCTTGTGCCAAGTCGAGTTTGGCGAAAACTTTGCCTTTTCCCAGGGAATGCAGCAAATGCTGGACTACTGGCACCGGGTATGCGCTTGGTTGTAATGCGTGGTTCAGGGTAGCCTTATAGTCACCACAGATTCTGATGGACCCGTCAGGTTTAATGGGTGTGACAATAGGCGTTTCCCACTTGGCATGGTCCACAGGTTCTAACACCCCTTGGGCTATTAATTTGTCCAGCTGTTCCTCTATTTTTGCCTTTAGTGCAAAAGGAACTCGCCTGGCTTTTATTCTTCGTGGGGCTATTTGGGGGTTTAGATTGAAAGAAATGGGATTTCCCCGATACTTGCCAAGTGAGCCGTCAAACACGTCCTGGAATTCTCGGATGAGGTCGTCTTCCCAACCGGTTGTAGTCACTCGATCGACCCCGGTCATCCCGATGCCCAATGGCGCGAACCATTCGATGCCCAGGAGGCTTGCTCTGTCTTGGTCGACTATGGTCAGCGGAAGCACCTTGACGTGATTTTTGTAGGCGACTCGGAATTGTCCCATGCCTACCACAGGGATTTGGTTTCCCTGATAGTCCTTGAGGGTTAGGTGCTGCTTCTTCAATTCTTTGGGTTTGATACCTGGGACTAGCTGTTTTATTGTGTCCCACGATACCATGGAGAGGAAGGACCCCGAGTCCACTTCCATCCTGCAGTGTTTTCCTTCAATTTTCACAATGACTTTAATTTTTTTTCCACTTTCCGTCTGAGCGCTCTGTATTATGACAGTTTGGTGTGTATTGGCTCGCTTCTCTTGTTGCCACTTTCTCTCGGCTCGTTTAGGCTCGGCTCGTGTTGGGGAATTTCTGCGTCTCGTCGGGCTGTAGTATTTCTTGTACCTGCAGACCTTCTCGATGTGCTCTCGTTTTTTGCAATGCCGGCAGATGGCATCGAGAAATCTACATTCGGCTCAGGGATGGTTTCCTCCGCAGCCAGCACATTCCCGCCAATTTCTCCTTTCGTGCTCTTTTTTGTTCGTGAGCAAACGGTGGACCTCGTCGTCCTCTTCACTCGATTCGATTGTTTCGCCCGACTCTTCGTAGTGGGTTGTGGTGGCAGGGTGCTTTCTGTCTTTGGTTGGTGTTTCTTCGCTGTGTGTGTTCATCTTTTTAATGGCTACCGCAGATTTTTTCGTGGCTTCAGCGGCTGTGGCTTCCGCGATGGCTTCGGTAACGGTGATGTTGGGCTTGTTGAGCAATTTACTCTGTGCGGTTGAGTCTCTCAGGCCCAGCACCACGCGATCCCTCATTGCCTCGTCTATGTTCAAAAATTCACACTCACCCCCTATTTGTCTGAGGGCAGCGATGAAATCGGCGATGGTCTCTCCCTCTCTCTGGTCTCTGCGGTAAAATTCGTGTCGCTTTATTAAGTTAGACACCATCGGAGCGTAGTGTGCTTTGAGGAGTCTTTGCAATTCCATCCACGTTAGTTGTTTAACGTCCCGGGGCTTCGCAAGGGCCTTTGCCATCTTAAAAACTGTTGGCCCGCAGTGCGTCAGGAACACAGCTCTCTTGCGTTGCTCTGAAATGCCTTCCATTTCATTGCTCTCCAAATACATTTGGAAGCGATCAGCATAGGAATCCCAATCCTCTTCGTTGGGATTGAAAGGTGCGGGCGGTGCGTTGTTTCCAGACATCTTTGTTGTAATCTGGACTTCTTATCACCGCGTGCAGGTTTTTCCGTTCAGGACGATCCCACCTTCGTCGCCAGTGTTTTGTTCGGAAAACACACGAGGTAGACTGGGTTCCAACAACAAATGCTTTATTCTTAACTAGTCAGTAAATAGGAACGCTTGGCTGAAGCCGGGGCCAGCCTTTTATACAGGCTGGCTTGCCTGCTTGCAGCCAATGGCAGTTGTTTAGATTTGCCGCCTTTTTGGCAGCTCTTTGGATTGGTTCCTAGTGAACCAATCCAGTGTTCATTTTATTAACCAATCAGGTTTGTAGATTTGGAGTCATCCACTTTACATATAGAACACATTGCACCACTGGGGCTCATATAAGGTGAAGACCAACAAAGGAAACTGCTTAGAAGTAACTGCATATCTCTTATGCTTTTTGGAGCTTGACAGAGGGTCTGCCAACTCCTGAGGGGGATCCTGGTGGATCAGGCCCCTCCGATTGGGGAAACTATGTCCATGTAAAACAAGTGTAGTTGCAGTTCCCATTTTGACCTTTTTGACACAGGCCACAGATGTCCCTTATTTGTACTCTGAGAATAATAGTTATAACTAGGATGAATACTGTGATATAAAAAAGGACTTGATATAACCAGTTCACTGATGTTGTAAAACAGGAAATATGATGAATAATAACAAAAAATGCATCATAAAAATATTTTTTAAAAAATGGGAAGGAGAATACCCCAAATGATCACTGTGTTGACACTTGGCGGGATTAAAGTTTTTGGGTAGATTTACCATCTTTTCTGTTTTCATGCAATTCTGCTAAGAATGAAGCATTATATTTTGGAATATAAAAGCTTTCCCATTAAAGCTGTAACCTTTTTGTACCTGTGCATTAAATTGTTGCTCATTGCGCAGCTCAATATCTCAATTCAGGCAGTGGAGCAGGAATTCCAGATTCCAAAGGAAGCAGCACATCTGTTTGAACCTCACTCCCTTGGTTCTTGCTTCCTGTCACAACTTGCAGGAATCCTGTTGCAAATTCCAGGAAGAGGCTTTTGTTTCAAACCATTTCAGAGCGAACATATTTCAATTGTGTTACAGCCTTTAAAGAGAGATTGAAAACTGGCCTTTGAAAGAGAAAATAAAACAAAATCGCATTTTCTCCACCGGGCCCAAGCCCCACCCAGATGCCAAGTACAACAAAATGAGAGCATTTTATGGCTCACAAAGCTGCCTTGCTTTCCATTTCTATTCAAGAAAGAAAACCTACCTGTTCCTTTCTCTGTGAAGAATGAAAAGAGATGTGGGAATAAATTTACAAGAGTTTTTTGTTTGTTAAAAATAGGCCAGAATAGCCTTGATTGTCTTCATAAAAAACATCTTTATTTAAAAGTATATTTAGGGAACAATGCGGATATGCATTTTTGGGTGAAGATTTTTGGCATTAGGAAATTAGGGGGGAAGTCAACAATTCTTATTCCAGGTTTGACCCCCATCCTAGTTTGGGGTTATTCCCAAAATATTTTTGGAAAGTGCTGTGGGTTGAATTGATTGCGAAGAAATGTCAGTGAGACAGGCTCAATTAACTTGGTTCCTCTCTTGATCAATAGCTTAATCGCATTCTATTTAGGAATGCTTTTAACTTAATTAAACCCCCACCTGCTTAGCTGATTTTTTTAAAATGACTCACTTTTTTGGTAGCTATCACGTTGCAAGAAAATGCTGAGCAAAGGTGGCTCTACAATTGCAATACAGTGCTGCAGAGACCTGTTGAGGTGCCTGGACTTCAAGGGCAGTCCCATGTAGAGCAAGTGCAGCAGTCAAGCCATGAGGTTACTAGGACATAAGTAATTGCCTACAGGACCTCCCAACTAACCTATCTCAGTGATGTAATTACTATGGAAGTCCATGATCTACTTAGCAGCATCTGGAAAATCCACCTCCAGTTCTCTGGATTAATTCTTGATTTGAAGTTTCTACATCTGCTGTCTCTTCTGTTATGAGAATGGAAGTCTCAGGTCCCCTCTTTACTCTTGGAGAGCTGGTTCTGAATTGAGAGGGGCTCTGGTCAAGGGACCAATGTTACCCTTCTAGTGGAGATCCTGGGAGGTGAATTCTACAGGCCCAGAATAGGTCGACTCCTTCCTTCTCTTTACATACTATCTGCAGAGAAGCTAACAGAATCCTCGAATCCTCAAAGCCACTGAACCCAACATTCTATTCAGGAACCCTGTGTGCTGCCTGCTCTAACACATGCCATTGAAACATGGACACTAACCTCACAATCGATACAAAAGCTACAACTGAGGTACTAATACCACTCTATAAAGCCTTAGTAAGACCACACCGAGAGTATTGCTTCCCACACTATAAAAAGACTGAGACTCTGGAAAGAGTACAGAGAAGAGCAACCAAAATAATTAGGGGACTGGAGACTAAAACATACCATGAACTGTTGCAGGAACTGGGCTTGGCTAGTCTAGGGAAGAGAAGGACCAGGGGGGACAGAATAGCAGTCTTCCAATATCTGAGGGGCTACCATAAAGAAGAGGGGGTCAAGCTATTTTGCAAGGCACCTGAAGGCAGACAATGAATAATAATGGATAGGAATTGAACAAGAAGAGACTCAACTTGGAAATAAGGAACATTTTCTGACAATGAGAGCAATCAACCCATGGAATAGTAGGTGCCTTCAGAAGTTGTGGGAGCTTCATTACTGGAAGTTTTCAAGAAGAGACCAGACTGCCATCTGTCAGAAATGGTGCAGGGTCTCCTCCTTGGGTGGAGGGGTTTGGACTAGATGATGACCTACAAGGTCCCCTCCGACTCTGATAATCTTACAGAAGTGGTGCAAATTGCCATGGAAAGGCACATGCTTGTCATCGCAATACAACATAGAAAGACCTGTAGATGGATTAGAGAACAAACAAAAGTATACGGGATCAAGAGAGTCAAAGAATGTAAATGGAAATGGGCTGGTCACCTAGCAAGGAGAACTGAGGGCAGGTGGATCAAGACAGTCATAGAATGGATCCCACTTGATCAAAAGCATCCACAAAGAAGACCTAAAACAAGATGGAGTAACAACATCAGCAAGTATTGCAGGCCCAATTGGCCAAAGAAAGTTCAGGACTGTATTGGTTGGAAATATGAGTAACAGACCTTCGTATTGCAGTGGATAGACAATGGCTAGAATGATTATGATGATCATGATTCAGGAATCCAAATTAAGCCACCTCTGGTAGATGAAGGTCCAATTTTGTTTAAACATAATTTATGAAACTCCCTTTATAACTGACATCATTATACCTGTAAGAGATTGTCCTTAGGCTGAGAAGAGGAGTATTTCTACAATCAGTAGATGACAAATCCTGCTGCAATCTTACCTAGTAAACTGACTCTTAGTCTGTCATGCAAATATTCTGCAAACAAGAGATTCAAAAGCTTCGGAGATTCATGAACTCACTAATCAAGAAGGGCTGGAGAGTTCCTATGGTAGTTATCAAGAGTGCGTAGTTCAACCCCTAAACTTGCTCCTTTAATCATTCTTAGCAGCTAAGAGGCCTGACAAAACTACTCAGAGTACTGAAGAATCCTTGGGAGTGCTCCTGATTCATAACCTCAGACCACGATTCCATGTCTTGCACTCAGGATGACACATGCTGTGGCTCCCTCCTGCATGTCATTATTTCAACTTGTTCATCAGATCATAGAACCCTACCTTTGAGAGAGGCCATTGAGGTAATCAAGTTCTATCTTGTGAACAGGTGGGGAACTAAATCAAAACTTCCCTGCAAAACAGTGATGGTATTCTATCAGTTTGGCATGGTTCAACCGAACCAATACTCCAAGGGTCATCTGTGAGTGAACCACAGATTCTGAACCACTCTGACGATCATCTGCTGAACCCTCCTGCCTGCCCAAGCTCTATACTGATCTTTATTTCCTGATTTTGAAGTTCAGCTGCTTTGTATGGCACAGTGGATTGTTGCGCATCAACTATTGCAGACACAGGGAGAGTGTAGGATTGCAGGAGAAGGTTAGTAGCAAACCCTCTGCATGCACACAAAGCACGCATTTGGTGCGCGCAAAACACACCCATCAAGCCACGCCCACATAACTGGTAGTAAAAAAAATTGAAACCCACCACTGCTGCAAAATGGAAAATCAGTTCTGCATAATCGAGTGAAGGAGCCCTCATTCTCTCAGGAAACTGGTTGCATTGTCTAAGTTGCTGTTTTTCAACCTGAGCAACTTTAAGATGTATGAACAACCCCCAGAATTCCTCAGCCAGCTTGCTAACTTCTGTCACAGGTATTTAGTATTAACCAAGTCCAACATCCCACCCCCACCCAAGCAGACCCTACACCATTTCTGACAGATGGCAGTCCAGTCTCTTCTTGAAAGCTTCCAGTGATGAAGCTCCCACAACTTCTGAAGGCAATTTCTGTCCCAATGAATATAAAATAACAGAGTTGGAAGGAACCTTGTAGGTCATCTAGTCCAACCCCCCACCCAAGCAGGAGACCCTACACCATTTCTAGAGATGGCAGTCAAACCTCTTCTTGAAAGCCTCCAGTGATGAAGCTCCCACAACTTCTGAAGGCAACTTCGGTTCCATTGATTGATTGTTCTTGCCGTCAGAAAGTTTCTCCTTATTTCCAGGTGAAATCTCTCCTTGATTCACAACCCCATTTGAGCCCAAACTTTCTGTTGCTAAATGAGACAGTTGTTAAGGGAGATTCACCTCATTTTGTGACTTTTTTTGCCACAGGTATTAAGTGAATCAATGCAATTGTGAAGTCAGCAACAGGGTTATTAAATGACTCTAGATTCCCCATTGACTTTGCTGTCAGAAAGTCACAAAATATGAGTCAGTGGCCAAGCATCTGAATTCTGATCATGTGACCATGGGGATACCTCAATGATCAGAAGCGTGAACAATTATTATAATGGTCACTTTTTTCAGTGCTGTTGTAATAACTTTGAATGGCCACTAAATGAACTGTTGTAAGTTGAGGCCTTCCTGCATTTCCTTTTATTTTATTATTGTCTGTTATTATTAACATTCTTGCAATTTAAAACCATCATTGACCTCCTGGCCTCTGAAGTAACAGAGGAAATGGCCTTCTTAGAGATGATGTCAGGATTCCGGCAGTTACTCCAATTAAATCCTGAGCCTCGAGCCACACTTCCAAAACTTATTTGGATTTATTAGAACTTAACATACTGGCATTTGCCTGGGCGTAGACAATTCTGAGACATGGAATTCACTGTCACCTTTGATCCTGCTTTCTTCCCCACCCCTCTGGGTGTATCACCCAATGAATAAAAGGTCCATAGCTAAGAGTCATCAATCATGCTCTCCAATTAGATTTTTGCCAGGCAGAAGCTTCAGTCATCTAATCAGCCTCTGAAGAAAATATGTATCGAATGTACTTTCGATTCCACACTGTTGCCTGCTCTTTAAAACTCCCCCCTTCTTTCTGTTGGCAACTATAAGACATGTATACAATATGTTTTATGAGTTGACATATATTTAAAGACAGTATTCAGACAAAAAGTTCTGAATTTCTTCAAACTTTTTTCATAGTATTCCATTTTTAATCTCTTGGGGCATCTTTTTTGAATCTACTCCAACTTGTCCAAATTTCTTAAAATATGTGTCCACAACAGGACACAAAGTGGAATGATTATGTACAAAGTTAGAAACCACTCCTCTCCTAGAAGAATGAAATATTTTGCGAAATATTAAAAAAGGCAGAATATTATTTTTCCCTAAAGGAGAAACATGCTCTTAGAAAGCAGCCCCCACCTTTCTTAATTGCCCCAGCAAGATTGAGCCAGTCTATCTACAAAACAAAATACCTTCAGCTCCAGGATGATGGGATGAAGACATGACCCTCAGGACATAATAACCTAATAAGACATGACCCTCAGGACATAATAACCTACTGAGACACAGAGCCAACGACACTGCACACTCTCCTAAGGACATTGCATCACCCTCCAAACTTCAAACAAACTTAGCTCAGGCAACCAATAGAGCCAGCTATGACCCCTGCATGACCCCTACAACAGCCAACAGAATACATGTCCTTGCGCAGGAACAGGAAGCTCAAGCGCAAAGCCCAAGAGAAGGTATAAATATACCCCTCACTCTCAACTCCATGTGGTCAGCTGTGTGCTTCTGCTTCACAATTAAACCATCTTTACAATCAGCTTCCATATTTCCAGTGTCTTCTTCTTGGCTTGGAATGGAACAAGTGGACATTTCTTCCAACAATTACTTTCTATTATTCAGAAGCTCTATTTCCACTGATGCTACCTAAAACTTTTTTGCACTGAGATCTTTCCCATTCTGTATCTCTAGATTTTTTTAAATTTCCATTTCCTTGTCTTTCCTTACAAGAATTTTGCATTTGTCTCTGTTCAAATTTCAGCTCATTCAACCGTTTTGAATTTTACCTCCACCTTTTAGGATACAAGCCATCAGCAAATCTGATAAGCATTCCTTTCATCTCCAAACAATCAATAAAAGGGCTGAAGTATGCAAGAACCAAGTGTTATATTGGAGAAACTCACCAGAAGGGATCTGTTGACAAGCACTCTTCCAGAACGATTGTCAAATCATCTAGGTAAACTCTTAATCATGCATCCAGCCCACACTGAATGAGGGTGCTAATCAAAGGGCATGTTGAAATTATTTGTGGAAAATATATAACTACATCGTGCCTGCTCTATTAAGGACGTCACCTAATAAAAAAATGAAAAAGAGATGTAAATGAAGTCGGATAAAAGTTGTTCTTGACAAATTCATGCCCAAAGATTTCTAGTGGTTGTTTTATAGCCAGCACACCTAAATGAGCTAACAAGCATATGGAAAGGACATGGCTCATAAGCCAATTGAAGCTGCTGCTAGCTGCTCCTATCTTCACTGAATAGCTTCTATATTATTTTTATTTATTATCTTCTTTGGAACATCATTGTCAACTCTGGAGCTGGCCTAACTGAAGCCATTTTGAGGCTCTTCATTGCCACAATGAAGATGAGGGTTGCGGGGGGGGGGGGGGGGTGATAACTGTGGTTTGGAAGTCAAAACAAAAGACTTTCCCCTCATTTTAGGTATTCATAATATCCTTGGCCAAATTCCCTTTATTCTGCATTTCAGCTTCCCTGAGCTCCTTCCAGGACATCTATATGTCCTCCTATTAGTTTCCTAGTACCAAACACATTTAAAGATTTCAGTTTTCAGAGGCTTTCAGCACCATCAGTGAATTGTCCTCACAGTGAGACAATGAATCAGTGGAACAGCTTGCCTGCAGAAGTTCTAGCTGCTTCATCACTGGAGGTTTTTATGAAATGACTGGACAGCCACTTATCTGAAATGGTAAAGGGTCTCTGCTTGAGCAGAGGTTGGACTAGAAGACCTCCAAGATCCCTTCCAGATCTATTCTAATTGATTGATCTATGAAGAACAGCTTCAGAAATTGGGTATGCCCAGTATAGTGAAAAGAAGGACTGGGGTGACATAATAGCAGTTGTCTAATATTTGAGGGGCTCTCACTATTAGGACAAAGAAGAGGGGGTCCATCTATTTTCCAAAGCACGAGAAGGCAAGGCAAGAAGCAATGGACAGAAACTAATCAAGGAGAGAAGCAATTAAGAACAAAGGAGAAACTTTCTAACAATGGGAACAATTAATCAGTGGGACGGCTTGCATTCAGAAGTTGTGGGTGCTTCTGTTCTGACCCAGGCTTTGTCAAACTTAATGAAACACAAGCTTATTTTAAAGGCAAAATCTATTTTAATGCAACGCTGGGAATTACTTGCATTCTCAGCCAGAATTAATTATAAACAGTTCTCCCAGATAAGAGCATGCCTTTCAGTGCAGTAGAATGCTGCCAATGCGGAGCTGGCATTGTGATGATGCGGCATGCGATCTTGGAGGTCTGAGATCGCTGCTGATATCTTTGCTCCTGGATGGTCCAATTGGATCTAAACCATCCCGAAGAGATGGTGAAAGTGAAGAGCGCATCCTGTTGATCCCAAGGATACTGCAAAGTCCCTGGTAGATCCAGGAGAAGCTCTTTTTGCCAGTGACAAAGAGACAGCCATTAAAGCTGCTGAAGTTGGGACAGCTCCGAAACAGAAGAGAACAGAATGTGCCGGTTTGGTGAGAACTTTTTCTTTATTTTAAGATCTGAAAGGACATCCTAAGGAAAAGAAAGAATCTGTAAAAGTTTTGACAGAAGTGATTAAGTGGCGATTTTAAACAGGAATGTCAAAGTAATGTTTTTTTTTCTCACTGCTGGATTTTCTATACATGATCTTATATTTTTAAACTGGACTGGTTTTCTTTTCATCTATTTTTTTCTCCTTCTTGATTTTGTAACATTTTAGGCTAGAGACTCTCTTTTAGTTATTTCTTTTTCTAAATATCTTTTTTAAATTATTATTATTAATCATGATATTTTGCTTGGAAAAGGAGGGGGAAAGTGAAAGTAAAGAAACTGTAACACTGCCAACTAGAGGTTTGGAAATATTCCATTTCTCTTGTGACCAGACAAAGCTGAGAAAGAAAGAACTGAGACTTTTTTTTCAAAGACATTGCTGTTTGATAAGATAGAGGGAAAAGCATGGGAGAGTATTATTGCAGGTGCTCTTCTGGGTTTCTATCAACAGCTGGAGTCTGGTGTTGAAGTTTATAGGAAAAGAAAAGGTGATAAGTTTCTGGAGAAAAGTGTTATAACAAGAGCCTTGGATAACTAAACAAAGGACAGTGTGTTCTTTTAATTTTTCCAAAGCTGCGCTACTCCTCCTCAACAGTTTACTTTTTGAGATAGCTATTTGGATTTTTAGCACTTTGGAACTTGTTTTTGTTTTGTTTTTGCTTTGGAAGTTAAATATTTATGCTTGCTTTTTATTTTAAAAGAAAAGTTTTAGTATTAATGATTCCCTTCATTTTCTTTTTAAGGGAGTAGCCTTTTTTTTCTTTTTCTCTTTCTGCCTTGCTGGTATTTTTGTCTTTCCATCTACCTCCCATACTGTTTTTTTCTGTTTTTTTTTATCTTCTTGGCCCTTTTTTCTTCTTCTTCTCTTATGCAGCCTTTTATATTTGAGACCTCTTAATTGGATTAAGGTGTTGAAGAACCTGAAGAATATTTCCTTTTTTTTTAGCTTTTTATTCCTCACTTTTCCGTCTTCTTTAGGATTTTCCAACTTTTTCTCTTTTGTGCGTGTTTATGGTCTTTTCCTTCATTTTTGAATTTTCACTGTTATCTAACCAATTGACTGGAATCAGGTATATAAGAACCTGAAGAAATTTTTTTTCTTTTTTTATTATTATTACTATTTGGCTTCTTTTTCCCTACTATGTTTATTTGTAATTGCAATTCATTATTTCACAATTGGATTAAGGTCCAGAAGAACCTGAAGATTTTGAATTGTTTGAAATGAGTAGGAAACTAACAGCTCCTGGTTCTTCAACTTCCACTTCCTCCTCTCCACCATCTGGAGACAACGTTCAATACAGACAATGTTAAGGCAAAAGAAAGAAAAAGAAAAAGAAAAAGTGACCCTGCAGATGATTATGCAAGGAATTCAAAACATTCAAACAAGATCAGAGAATACTGAAAAGAGAATAGAGATCATCGAACAAAGAACAGAGAACATTGAACAAAGAAAACCAATGAAAAAGTGGAGAACATCCAACAAATAAATGATGATGAAGTATGATGAGAGACTACTAAAAATTGAAGAAGATAAACCAAAAGGTAAGAAGATTAGAGACATTGATAACAGATTAACTGTGTTTGAACAAGATAAAAGTGGTATGCTGAGATGGGAGATGGATAGATCAGAATTTTATCTCAGATTCCAAAACATAGAGGAAGAAAAAGGACAAAATCTAGCTGAGATAATGATAGAAATATTGGCTGAAGCTTTGGAAATAACTGAAGAGAAGATGGATGGAATAGATGAGGTCTATCATGTCTTCACAAAATACGCAATGAGAAATAGCCTACCAAGAGAAGTTCACATCAGATTTACAAAGAAAGCTATTAAAACGCAAATATTGCAAGTGGCAAGAGAGAAAAAATTGAAATATAAAGATAAGAAGATTGTGGTTTTGAAACAAGTACCCAGAAGAGTGAGAGAGATGAGAATAGAATACCGAGGAGTGGTTTTATATATTAAAGAGACCATTCCAGCGAAATTGATTTATATTGATCATGACGGAAGAATACTAACTGTGGAAATAATGGATAATAATATGAAAACACTCCTGATTGCAATCTATGCCCCAAATGACAAACAAGAAGAATTTTATAAAAAATTACATATGAAAATAATTGAACTGGACTATGCTAACATAGTTACGATGGGAGATTTTAATGGAATTGTGGACAACAAACTGGACTATACAGCACAGAAAACAATAAAGCAAAACAGAAAGATTCTCCCTAAATCTTTCTTTAAAAGGGTAAATGAAATAAACTTAAAAGATACATGGAGAGAAAGAAATGCTAAAACTAAACAATACACTTTCTACTCAAATAGACATTTATCATGGTCCAGAATAGATATGATATGGATGTCAACAGAATTGTTAACTAATATTCAAGAAATAAATATTGAAATACGTACTTGGGCAGATCATAATCCACTGACAATTAAATGGAAAGGACAAAGAAAAAGATCTAGATGGACGTTAAATAATACTATTTTAAAGGAAAAAGACTTCACAAAGTGGATGGAGAAAGAATTGGTTTTTTTTTTTTGAAAAAAAAAAAGAAGACACATCAATTCAGAATGTACGGGATACAATGAAGGCATTTACCAGAGACTTGTTAATAGACTATAATAGAAAAAGAACTAGCACAGAAAATTAGAGGTGCTAAACAGAACTACTTTGAAGATGCAAATAAACCAGGTAGATGGTTAGCATATAAACTGAGAAAGGAGAAAGAATCAAGGAAAATATTGCAATTAATAGATGATCAAGGCCAAGTTTGCTATGGTAGTAAAGAGAAGAAGGAAATCGTCTGAGACTATTATGGGAAACTATACGCAAGAGAATATTGATGATGAAAGAGTTAAACAGCACTTAAAGAATGCTGTTACCCCAAATACCTAAACAGATTGAAACAATGTTAGAAAGCAATATAACAATGATGGAGTTAACTGAAGCACTCAAGAAGCAAAAAAATGGAAAAGTACCAGGCCCAGATGGAATTCCAGCAGAATTTTACAAAACATTTCAAGAATCGTTGAATCTTCCATTGTTAGAAATTATGAATTGAAATTATGTTAAAGAAGAGGATACCTAAATCATGGTCAGAAGCTTATATTACACTTGTTCCAAAAGAAGAGGCCAATCCATTACAAATCAAGAGCTAGACTGATTTTTTATTCCTAGATTTTAAAAAAATTGCTTCAATATTGGCAGAAATATTTTTAAAAATACTTAAATAATTTTATCCATCCTGATCAAAATGGATTTCTGCCAAAGAGACAAATTCAAGACTATATGAGAGTAATCTTGGACACTTTGGAATACTATGAGGCACTGATGGCTCTGATATTTCTAGATGCACAGAAGGCATTTGATAATGTGAATTGGCAATTCATATTGTTACTGCTGGAACAGATGGGTTTTGGTAAAAAAATTCATCCAAGCAATAGAAGCTATACATCTTAAGCAAACAGCAAACAGCAAAATTAACGGACTCTATTGATTTAAGAAAAGGAACAAGACAAGGGTGCCCACTGTCACCTTTGTTGTTTGTGTTAACTTTGGAAGTGCTAAATTGAAATATTAGAGATGAAAAGAATATAAAAGGGATGAAAATTAAAAAGGAAGAATTTAAGTTCAAGCATTTGCAGATGATCTGGTTTTAATTTAGCAAATCCACTAGAAACAGCACCAAAATTGATAAAAAAGATAGAGACATATGGTAAGATGGCTGGCTTGAAAATAAATAAAGATAAGACAAAGATTCTGACAAAGAACATGTTATCAAAACAAAAGGAAGAATTAGCAGACCTACTGAAAATCCAGGTCACAAATAAGATCAAATACTTTGGGATATACTTGACAGCAAGATGCAGTACATTAAAAGAGAATAATTATGTCAAACTTAAACAGCAGATAGTGCTAGATTTGGCAAAATGGGAAAATTTACAACTGTCATTAATAGGGAGAATATCAACAATCAAGATGAATATATTACCCAGAATTTTATATTTGTTTCAAACAATTCCAGTTAGGTTTGGAAAAGATTACTTTGAAGATTTGAATAAAATTGTGTTGAAATATATATGGCAAGGTAAGAAAGCAGAAAAAAGTTAAAACTTTTGCAAGATGCGACAATAAGAGGAGGATTTGGTTTGCCTAACTGGGAGTTGTATTACCAAGCTACAAATCTGATGTGGGTTAAGGAATGGATAATATTAAGAAATGCTAGATTGTTGACATTAGAAGGACATGATCTGTTTTGGGGTGGCATGCTTTTTTATGGATACAAAGGAACTAAAATACAGGGGTACTTTAGAAGACATTATATTCGGGAGTCTCTGTGGTTAAACTGGGAGAAGATTAAAAGAATGTTATTTAAAAATTCCAGTCTGGCTATCAACTATTGAAGCATTTTCTTATCCTATGATATACAAAAAGGAACAAACAGTTAGATATGGTGAAATATTGAATGAAAAGGGTGAACTTAAATCTATACAAAAACTGGAGGAACAAGGTATAAAGATGAATTGGTTTTCATACACACAAATACATTCAAGGTATGATAAAGATTCCAAAACAGAAGGTTTCTATGATAAACTGACTGACTTAGATAAGATTTTGACAGGTACTGATGAAAAGGTGATTCAAAAATTGTATGGATATTTATTAGAAATTAAACTAGAAGAAGAACAAGTTAAAGAAACTATGTTTGCTTGGGGAAAGAATTTTGGATATGGGATTGACTTAGAGAAATGGCAAAAATTGTGGTCTCAAAATTATAAAATGACAATGTCAACAGCATATAAAGAAAATTTGTATAAGATGTATTACAGGTGGCATTTTCCCCTGACAAGAATAGCAAGCATGTTCAAGTATAAATCTGAAAAATGTCATCAGACACCTGGCTCATATTACCATATGTGGTGGACCTGTACGGATGCTAAAAAATACTGGACTAAAATCCGCACATGGTTGGAAAAAATGACAAAAAAACAAATAGATTTAAAACCAGAGATATTTTTATTGGGAATTTTACCTGAAATATATAATAAAGACTTGAAATTTCTGATTGTAAATGTATTAACAGTGGCTAGGATTATATTTGTAAAAAACAAAAAATGAGAAAATACCATCGCAAGAGGAAATCATTAAGAAAATATTGGAATGTGCTGAAATGAGTAGATTGACATTTGAAATTAGAGAACAAGATGATAAAATTTTTTATAAAATTTGGGATCTATTCTATTAATGGTTAGACAATAAAATATAGTCATGAAATTTGTAGACTTTTAGAAAATACTAAATATATAAAGATATATTCTTTCATTATTATATCTACAAAATGATTTTAGGATAGATTTGGTATGATAATATGAACTGTCACCTCTTAAAAGTTATGAATGAAGTTATGCTAAAGAAAAAAATACCCAAAACATGGTCAGAAGCATATATTACACTTACACCGAAGGAGGATACAGGCTTGCAGCAAGTTAAAAATTATACACCTATATCCCTATTAAACTCAGACTATAAAATCTTGCTTCAATCTTGGCAGAAAGACTGAAAAGATACTTAAATAACTTTATCCATATTGACCAAAATGGATTTCTGCCAAAGAGACAAATCAAAGACAATGTGAGAATTATTTTGGATACTTTGGGAAATTATGAAGCACATCCTGAGAAGCAAATGGCCTTGATTAACATCAAAAAGCCTTTGACAATGTGAGTTGGCGATTCACTTTACTTCAATTTATACAAATGGGCTTTGGTAAAAAATTTATCCAAGCCATTGAAATGATATACCATGAACAAAGGTTATGGTAAATGGAGAATTAACAGAATCTATAGATAAAAGAAAAGGGACAAGGCAAGGTTATCCACTGTCACCTCTGCTGTTTTTGTTAACATTGGAAGTGTTGAATAGGAACATCAGAGAAGAAAAAGAAATAAAAGGAATGAAAATAAAAAAGGAAGAGTATAAATTGCAAGCTTTTGCAGATGACCTGGTAATCATATTAGAAGATCCATTGGAAACAGCACCTAAATTAAGAGAAAAAAATAGAAGAATATGGAAAAGTAGCAGATTTGAAAATAAATAAAGATAAAACAAAGATATTAACAAAGAATATGTTAGCAAGATGAAAGAAAGAGTTGGAAGAAATTTTAGAGATACAGGTCACAAACAAGGTCAAGTATTTAGGGCTATATATACCAACATGTAGCACACTGAAGAAGGATAACTATGTTAAACTCAAAAAGCAGACTGTGACAGATCTGATAAAATGGGAAAAACTATAACTATCATTGATTGGTAGGATATTTACAATTAAGATGAATGTATTGCCTAGAATTTTATATTTATTCCAGACAATTCCAATCTGATTATGGAAAGAGTTTTTTGAAGACATAAATAGAATTGTGTTGAAATATATTTGGCAGGGTAAAAAAGCAAGAATAAAACTAAAACTGTTACAAGATGCAAAAATAAGAGGAGGGTTTGCCTTGCCCAATTGGGAGTTATATTACCAGGCGACAAGTTTGATGTGGGTAAAAGAATGGATAACATTAAGGAACAGGAGATTACTGACCTTAGAAGGGCATGACTTGCTGTTGGGATGGCATGCTTTCCTCTGGTATAAGGGAATTAAAACACAGGGGTATTTTAAAAGACATAATATTCGAGAGGCACTGTTTTTGAATTGGGAAAAGATAAAAAGACAATACTACTTAAAAATTCCACTATGGATATCTACCATTGAAGCTTTTTCTTATCCAATAATATATAAAAAGGAACAATTATATATGGTAAGATATTGAATGAAAAGGTGAACTTAAATCTATGCAGGCATTGGAAGAACAAGGTGTAAAAATGAACCATTTTTCATATTTGCAAATATAATCTAGATTTGATAAAGATTCTAAAACAGAAGGTATTTATGATAAGTTGACTAATTTAGATAAAAATTTAACAGGTACTGATGAAAACTGAATTACAAAACTTTATGAACATTTCCTGGAGTTTAAATTAGAGGAAGAACAAGTAAAAGAAATGATGATTGCTTGGGGGAAAAATTTGGATGTGGGATTGACTTAGAAAAATGGCAAAAATTGTAGTCTCAAAACTATAAAATGACAATGTCAACTGCATATAAAGAAAATTTGTATAAGATGTTTTACAGGTGGTATCTACCCCCGATGAGACTTGCGAGAATGTTTAAGAATAAATTGGATACATGTTGGAAATGTCATCAGATACCTGGTTCATATTACCACATGTGGTAGACATGCTCGGATGCAAAAAAATATTGGACTAAAATCCACACATGGTTAGAAAAAATGGTAAAACAACATAGACTTTAAATCAGTTCTTTTTATCGGGAATGATACTGGAAATATACAACAAAGAGATGAAATATTTGATTGTAAATGTTTAACAGCAGCTAAAATTGTATTTGCTAAGAATTGGAAAAATGATAAAATACCTATGCAGGAGGAAATTATTAAGAAAATTATGGACTATGCTGAAATGAGTAAATTGAAATCAGAGAACAAGAAGATAAACAATTTTATATGATATAGGATTTGTTTTGTCAATGGTTGTATAAAAAGACATGGTGATGTAACAGAACAGATAATTTTGTTCTAGAAGTTTAATAGATTGATATAAAATATAATGTAGACATATATAACCATTGAATGAAAACACAACATAAATTTTAAAATAAAATTTGGGATATCTTGTATAAAATGATGGAATAAATAGTTTAGTCATGGATGATTTATAATTGATAAATATATAAGCATATGTTAGTTTGATAATGTGAAATTTATATAAACTGTGAGTAACGACTATTAGAGGATTGCATAAAAGATTCATAACCAATTGACACACTGTATGTATATAAAATGGAAGATGGTTTTATGTTTTTATGTATTGTTTGTATATGTTTGTCTGAAAAATTTAAACTTTAAAAAAATCTTTCAGGACCAGCTCCTTGCCAAAACTATGATCACAAGCCACGGTCATCCCCAACATCAAAAAGGGAGACCCCAGCCTAGTTGAAAATTACAGAGCAATCTCTTTATGCTGCATCACCTGTAAAGTCATGGAATCAATTATTAACCAATCCATTATCCTCCACAACCTACTCTCCAATAAACAATTTGGTTTCATAAAAAAACTATCCTGTAATTTGCAACACTTACACTTACAACACTTACCATATGTAAAAACATATGGACTACACAACTCAATCAGGGCAAAGCAATCTACATAGACTTCTGTAAAGCCTTTGATTCAGTGGTACACGACAAAGTACTTCTAATATTAAAATCTTATGGTATCTCTGGACACCTGCATAACTGGACAGAAGCATTCCTGTCAAACAGACAACAAATGGTCAAAATTGGGAGTGTCCTATCAAATTCTGTACTTGTCAACAGTGGTGCCCCCCAAGGCAGTGTTCCAGGACCAACTCTCTTCACACTCTACATAAATGACCTTTGTGATCATATTAAGAGGAACTGTGTTCTCTTTGCTAACGATGTAAAGCTATTCAACACCACAGACAATACTGCTCCCCTCCCAAAAGACCTTGACTATATATAATCAAATGGCAACTTCAAATCTCAACAAATAAATGCTTTGTCTTACATATTGGTAAAAAAAATCAGAAAATAAAATACAGGCTGAATAGTCAAGACATTGTTGATTCAAACTCTGCCAAGGATCTTGGAGTAGTCATCTCTAATGATTTAAGTGCTGGAGCCCACTGTAACTGCATAGGAAAAAAGGCAAGCGTTGTTAACCTAATCTTACGTAGCTTTTTCTCTGGTAATATTACACTACTAACTAGAGCATACAAAACATTTGCTAGACCAATACTCGAATACAGCTCATCAGTCTGGAACCCACATTACGTACCTGATATTAACACAGTTGAGAAAGTCCAAAAATTTTTCACAAGAAAAGTTCTCCACTCCTCTACTCATTGCAGAATACTTTACGCCACCAGACTTGAAATTCTAGACCTAGAAAACCTAGAACTATGCCGCCTTCAGTCCGATCTAAGTAGAGTACATAAAATCATACTTTGCAATGTCCTACCTGTCAATGAATACTTCAGCTTCAACCATAACAATACAAGAGCAAACAATAGATACAAACTCAAGGTTAATCGCGCCAAATTTGATTGCAGGAAATACGAATTCAGCAACAGAGTGATCAATGTCTGGAATACTCTACCTGACTCTGTAGTTTCTTCCCCAAACCCCAAAAACTTTAATCATAGACCTTCTACAATTGACCTCACCCCTTTCCTAAGAGATCTGCAGGGGGTGTGCATAAGCGCACCACCTGCCTACTGTCCCTTTCCTATTGTTTCTTTCATTTTTCTGATATGTATCCATGTATTCATAACGATTTTTTTACTTATACCTATTATTTTGTGAGCAATTGACAAACCAAATAAAATAAAAAAATAAAAAATAAACATTGGTTGGATGGCAGCTCTGTATGTCCTGTGACATAATATCTCCCATCACTACCCTTTGGTTGTTTAACAACATGTCTGGAATTTATGGCCATTTGCAACACCTCATGGTCACATGGCTGTGCTTAGAATAGAATAGAATTCTTTATTGGCCAAGTGTGATTGGACACACAAGGAATTTGTCTTTGGTGCAAATGCTCTCAGTGTACATAAAAGAAAAGACACGTTGGTTGAGTCAGGAATCATAAGGTACGACACTTAATGATAGCCATAGGGTACAATAAGCAATCAAATCATACTAGGAAACAGTCAATTAAAATTGTAAAGCCCCTGTCACACTGCACCAATGGATGGAAAGAGGATGTAAAACGGAGAAAAACACTTGCCATCCGTTGGTTAATGTGATGCTTCCGTTTTGTACTCACTGCATACGTTTTGCTTCCTCTTTATCTGTCCAGCATCCGTCTATTGACATTTCATCCGCTCAGAGGGTTTTGAGCTGCTCAAAACTTTTGCGCAGAAAATGTATCCAATGTGTCCATTCTGCATCCGCTAGGCATCCGCTAGGCATCCGCTAGGCATCCGTTCTGCATCCGTTACGCATCCACTACATCCGCTAGGCATCCGCTACATATCCGCGCAACTCGATCCGCTCCAGCGGTAAAAGGAAGCAGGGAGGAAGCGGAACGGACGTGGAACGGATGCAGAATGGATGCAGAATGGATGGAGAAAGGATGAAAGCAGATGCAGCTCGCAAAGAAAGCATTTAAAATGGAAAAAACGTCTGCAGAGGGGACCTATCTCGGATATTAAGGATGTCTAGAGGATGCCTAGAGGATGCAAAAGGACACATAGGGGAAAACATATATTGCCTATAAAAAGGGGGAGCAACTCACCTGGATCTCACTTTCAGTCCAGCAGCCCTGCTGTGCAGACCTCTGCAGTCTTCATCTGGATCTTGCTCTTCCACAGCATCCAGTCATGTCCACCATGGATCGTAACAAAGTCCTTTTGGAAGCCACCATCGTTCTGCAACAGTGCGAAGCCATCTACAGGCTCTCTGAACTCTACTATGGGAAGAAAAAGAGGCGGCCAAGAAGCGTCTGGGTCCAAAGATGGATCGGGAGAAGAGCAGAGGACGGACTGTACAACAAGCTGATGGTGGAGCTCAGGAACGAAGACACTTGTGCATTCCAGAACTTCATGAGGATGCCTCCAGCCATGTTTGACGAAGTTGTGCAGCAGCTGACACCCAGGTTGACCAAGGCAAACACCAACTTCCGGCCCAGCCTGGACCCTGGGCTCAAGGTGGCGCTGACTCTGTGCCACCTGGCCTCAGGGACCACCTACAGGAGCATGCAGTACGGCTGGAGGGTGCCACCCAACACCATCAGCATTGTGGTCAGAGAATTGGTGCAAGCCATTATCGAAGAATACATGGAGGAGCTCCTACAGTGCCCCACCACTGAAGAAGGATGGAAGAAAGTTGCAGAGCAGTGGTATCAGAGGTGGAACTTCCCACACACCGTTGGAGCCATAGATGGCAAGCACATGGCCTGCAAAGTGCCAGCCAAGTCGGGGTCCACTTATTTCAACTACAAGGGCTTCTTCAGCATCGTCCTCTTTGCCATGGTCGATGCTGACTACAAGTTCATGTATATCGATGCTTCAGGAAACGGGTCAGCTTCAGATGCCCATGTATACAATGCCAGTCACCTCAAGGAGGGGCTGGAACGCAACCTCATCGTGGGCTTTCCAGATCCAGACCCACTGCCCAACGACACGCAAGATGTGCCCTACTTCATCGTGGGGGATGACGCCTTCTCCCTCAGAACCTACCTCATGAAGCCCTACACCTCCAGATGCCTCACCCGTGAAGAGAGGATCTTCAACTACAGGCTGTCCAGGGCAAGGTGGGTGGTGGAGAACGCCTTTGGCATCCTGGCCAACAGGACATGGAGCCTGGGGAATGGAGGCAAGGGCAAAACCTGATCAACACTGAGGATGTGCAAGGCCCCAACAGAGCCTCACGTGAAGGGAAGAAGCAGCGCAACCTCCTGAAACACTGGTGCAACTCCCCAGCTGGAGTGGTGGAGTGGCAAGACAGGATGATAGATGTTTAATGGATGCTTCCTTCAGCCTGTCTCATCACACTGATGATATTGGGCCATGTATCTTGGGTGGGCCTACAATGAACAGGGCATTTAATAAAGAGTTGTGTTCATGTTGACATGTGTGAATCAATGATTAAATTGTTATTGATAATGAAGGGCCATAGGTGTGGCACCTGGGAGGGTGGACCATACAGTCCCACTATGCTTGCACTGGAGGTTTATCTATCCCACAGTTATTACCCATCCCAAAGGTATCCCTGCCCACCCCACTGCTATCCTTACCCATCCCACAAACATGCAAAGGCTTAAACCATTTCTAAAAGTTTCCACCAAGACTATATTAAAAAAAAGAAATGAGGCAAGTGTGTGAATCAAATATAGACTTTATTAACAACAAGCTATAAAAGAAAAATGACCCAAGTCAAGTGTCCAAATAAAGTCCACAGGTAGCCAGCCAGCCAGTCTCTGGCACTCCTCTTGGTCGCTCAGTTTCAGGGGTGAAGGGTCCAGGTGCTGTGGAGGTGGCTGCTGCTGGAGTGCTTGTCTGAAGCGCCATTGGGGTGCAGCATCAGCAGAGTTAGCACCAGCAGAAGCACCACCGCCAGAAGCAGCAGCAGCAGCTCCTCCAGAAGCAGAAGCATCAGAAGCTCCAGCCTCAGAAGAGCGAGCCCGTGCTGCAGAAGCCCCAGCAGAAGCAGAGTGAGGGCCAGGGGGCGGGATGGTGGCCCTGTCCCTCTTGCCAGGGCTGGCAGCAGATGGCTGAGGCTTTCTCTTCTTCCCCATGGTTGTGGGGTTGCTGGCTGGCAGGGAGGCTGGCAGGAAGCAAGGCTGGCACCAAGGCTGGCACCGAGGCTGGCAGGCAGGCAGGCAGGCACCAAGGCTGGCAGGAAGACTGGCAGGCTGGCAGGAACCAAGGCTGGCAGGAAGGCTGGCAGGCTGGCAGGAAGCAAGGCTGGCAGAAAGGCTGACACCAAGGCTGGCAGGCAGGCAGGCACCAAGGCTGGCAGGCAGACTGGATTGCAGGGAGGCTGGAAGGCAGGCTTGCAGCAAGGCTGGCAGACAGGCAGACAGCAAGGCTGGCAGGGAGGCTGGCAGCAAGGCTTGCAGCAAGGTTTGCAGACAGGGCAGGGAAGGCAGTCAATGTGTCCAGCAGCAGGTCTTTCCTCTGAATGGTGACCTGCTTCCGAGTTGTTTCCCTTTATATCCATGGGGCTTACGCAATGCATCCTCCCCGCATGCGCAGTTAACGCTCGGCATCCGTTAAGCTTCCGCTGTGCATCCACTAGGCTTCCGCTGTGCATCCGCTTCATCCGCTGTGCATACACTCTGCATCCGCTCTTTCCGTTCCGCGTCCGCTTTGCTGAGGTCCCCCGGAAGCCTAGCAGATGTGCCATCCGCTCTCATCCGCTTCCATCCACTAGGCTTCCATTCCGCATCCGCTTTCCATCCGCTCTGCGTCCTCCCCCCGTTCGTTCCTTTCCATGTTATCCGCTCTGGTTATGCAAATTTTTGCCCCTTTTGAGAGCAGATAACAACGGATGGAACTTTTTTCTCGTCCGTTGTGTCCTTTTTACTAACGTTTTGCATCTGTTGGGCAGTGTGACAGGGCCTTAAGGATACAAGCAACAAAGTTATAGTCATGCAATCACAAGTGGGAGGGGATGGGTGATAAGGAGTGATGAGAAGATTAATAGTAATAGTAGTGCAGACTTTGTAAATAGTTTGACAGTGTTGTGGGAATTATTTGTAGCAGAGTGATGGTGCTCAGGAAAAAACTGTCCTTGTGTCTAGTTGTTCTGATGCGCAGAGCCCTATAGTGACATTTTGAGGGAAGGAGTTGAAACAGTTTCTGCCTGGGATGTGAGGGGTCTGTAGATATTTTCACAGCCCTCTTTTTGACTCGTACAGCATACAGGTCCTCAATGAAAGGCAGGTTGATTGTAATTTATGTAATTTATGACAGTTTTTATGAAAAACAGCCCTTCTGGCTTTTGGCAAAATCATGCCCATGGAAAACAATGGCTTCACTTAGCAACTGCAGCATTCACTTAATAACTATTGCAAAAAAGGTCATAAAATAGAGTCCATCATGTGACTCACCCATTTTATAACTGTTAAGACTTACGGCTATTAGAGTTGTAACTCAAGTCAGAACTGGAGAACTAATTGGGCAAAGAACAAAGTTGAAAAAAAGTGCATGCTACAGGAGCCAAGTCTTGCTACTACCGTAGTAGAAGGGTAGCCCCCATATTTGGCTTCTTTCAGCCCCTCCCCACAGAGGCATGCTGAAGCTATGGATTTTTGCCCCCTCCTTTCCTTATCAGAGATGCTCCTCAGCAGAATGGGACAATTTGGCACAGCCAACTCACCACGGCCAACTCACCGCAGCTAACTCACCATGGGACAACTCGCCACAGCCAACTCACTGGGAGACAATTTAACAATTCAATTTAATTATTTAAAATAAATAAAATTAATATTTGCATTTTTTTTATTCCCATTTCATTCTGCCCCTTCCTTTTACATCCTTTCTTTACTTCCTTTCTATTGCACCATTTATTAGATATTAGCTTAACTCTTGTCCCACGGTGAGTTTTTTCATGGCCAGTTGGCTATGGCAAGTTAGCTCTGGTGAGTTGGCCGTGGTGAGTTGGCTACGGTGAATTCCTGAGAGCCTCCTCTGACGTTCAGCTCTCTTTCCTTCAGCTCTGTTCCACCAAGGTTTCCAGCATGAAGGAAATTATTCTAGAAGATGCAATTCTCTTTCCTGTCAGGTTTGCGATAAGATGATAAAAGCCATGATGCCAGGAAATATTCCATAAGATGGCAAGAGGGTGTTTATGCATATTTTTCTCTCTCATACTTCTTCCACTCTTTTTCTCATCTATTCTTCACTCTAAATAAAGTTTAGCTGCAGTTCATGCTGTGATGCATGGGTAGAACACTCCTCTCTATTTGAGCTGTCAAATTTGGAGCTCTGAGGATTTTTCTGACACTTTGTACAGTTTTCTACATTTCACCAAATGTGACTATGAGCTAATGCAGGACAGAGATGCTCTCACATTTCCCCTCCCCTCTGCTTCTCTTTCTGTTTGATGGCAGAGAATTTGCTTCTGAAAGTCCTCTGAGGGAAAGAGAATTGAGACAGCTGCAGAGTTCATGCTCTTTGTCAAAAGGTGGCACAAAAGAAATGGCACAAATGTCCCTGGTGATCACAGCACTGTCATTTCTCCAATGATTCTGGGTAAGCTGACCACATGGAGTTGAGAGTGGAGGGGAGGCTTTATACCTTCTCTTGGGCTTTGCACTTGAGCTTTCTGCTCTTGTGCAAGGACGTCTTCTATTGGCTGTTGTCAGACTCCCATGAGGCCATGTAAGGGTCATAGTAAGGGCATGGTAAGGGCAAAGTACAAATCCTTGATGTTTGAGTTACGTTTGATTGAAGTTTGCTAGGGGTGGTACAACTGAGATGATTGCTGAAGGATAATCCTACCTTTGTTGGATCTTAAGTGAGGGCTATTTGTTTATGAATAGAGCTACCTAGATACTTGGCTTCTTTCAATTAGCTCTTTATCTGTTAAGTGCTGACATCTGCTGGGGGCTATTAAGAAAGGAGGGGGCTGCTTTCTATCTGGAAAAACATGTTTCTCCATTTCTCCGTTTGGGAAAGTATAATAATATGCCCTTTTTAATATTCCTCAAAATATTTCATTCTTCTAGGAGAGGGGTGGCTTCCCACAAGGGTTTTCCCTCTAAAAGCCTTGGCTGAGCCTATGCCTGTGATGGTGAACTATGGCACACGCAAAGTCATTTGTGCAGGCACATGAGCCCCAGGCAAACCTACCTCACTGCGCATGCATGCACAGACCAGCTGATTATCAGGCCTTTTTCAGCCTGCCAATAGGCCTGTTTCATCACTTCCTGTATTTCCAGAAATACCAAAAGTGATGAAACAGTCCCATTTTTCGGCCTGCAAAAGCTGCAGAGGCTTCCCTCAAGCACCTGGCAGGCCAAAAAAGGCCCCAAACAGGCCAAAAATCAGCTGGGAGGCACAGTGCAGGTAAGGGGGCAGCAGGAGGTGTGAGGTGGAAGCAGATAAAAAAACCACCAAAAGATTCGTTGATCCAAGGAAAACAAGGTTTTATTCACGTGTCTGCAGAGACGGGTCCCCTCAGGCATTGAAGGAACACAGAGGAAAATTCAGGCAGCATTTTTATCCCCTTGTACAAGACCTTGGCTCACATTCTTTCTGTTTTCAAATTGACACATATATTTCTAAGGTTCATACTTGCTCCTTATCTAGCAAAAATAGTTATACGGTTTCTGACATCGCAGCACTTTACTACAGTTCCCCATTGTTCTAGCCTTATCTTGTTTTTTTTCTCTTGTGCACAAACTGGAACACTTTCATATTTAGCAGAACTACTGAGTTTTGAGACACACTTCCTTATTCAATTCAATGGGCCATCCAACATGGCTTCGGTTCTGCTCACAAATCCCCCCTTTTTTCTTTTTCCACTCTTGTCTCAAACTCAAAGAGCAGATCCTCTGCTTCTTTCAGAGTGATTTCTCTCTGATACATCATTAGAGGTTCTGCTTCCTGCTTCTTCTCAAATCTTGAACCCAAGGATTTCCCTATCTTCCCACACGTTGTTATTGCACCAGGGAGACACTGAAGACAACAACACAACAATACACAGCATATAATAATCAATATAATTCCCATTATGGTAGATCTAAACCAAGTGGAACTGGGAAGCCAAGACCATATTGTTCCCCACAGGTCTGGCAATGAGGAGTCACCTCTTTGTGATAATGGATTAGAGCGAATACGTTCTTCCATTACTTTTACTGTCTTTGTAATATTGGGTTGGAAATCATGGATGTATACACAGCAATGTGAATGAATCAGAGCACACACACACCCTTTTGTAGCTAATACAATGTCTAAAGCATACCTATTTTGTAGAACAACCTGTCTTACTTCAGAAAGCTCGGTGTTAATCATTTTAATATTCTTTATTGTATCATTGAACATTGTTACCGTGAAGTTATTTAGAATATGTATATCTTGGTAGTTCATGGCTACTCCCAATGGTGTTATTATACCACGGGAGATTTGAGTCCAGAGTCTCCGGGAAAGGCCAGATTCTGAGTCTCTTTTATTACGTATCCGGCCTTGGGGAAGGCCATCAAGTTTATATCACATACCCGATTGTACATGTGCCACTCCAGTTCACCTGTTCTTCCGGACATGTGCATGCATAACCAGCAATTGGTGATGTTCAAGGAATGTGAGACCTTCCTGAGATCCTTTATGAACACACTGTCATCCCACAAGTCTGTTCCCAAGTCACCCGCAGGTCCAACATATTGTGAACTTCTTTGATGTATTAATGTAAATATAGTTGCAACAAATAGTCCTCTCCAGAGTTCAGCCGATATCTCCATGGTGGTTTCTGCTGGCTATTTCTTCAAGGTTACCTTTAACGGCTGACCATCCACTGGGATTGCCTTCCAAGGTTTTTCTGGTTCCGGTGCTTTCTTGACTCTGCTGTAATGCATCCAGCCTCCTTCCCGAGTACGGACTGCAGATTCAGTCATCAGTAGCACCTGGTACGGACCTTCCCAGCTAGGTCGCAGTTTTTCACTCCTCCAAGTCTTTATCAGGACCCAGTCTCCAGCCTCGTGTGGGTGTTGGCTACCAGCCAAAGGTGGTCGTTGCACCAACAGTCCCTGTTTGTGAAGAGAAAGCAAAGACCGAGACAGTGCCAGCAAATATTTCCGGAGGAACAAGTCCCTGAACTCTGGTATGGGATTGCCTAGTATGGCCAAATAGGGTCTCCCCATCAGCATTTCAAAAGGAGAAACCCCTGTGTCTTTCCTTGGACAAGTTCTGATCCTGAGCAGAGCTAAGGAAAGATTCTTTGTCCATGGCAAGCCATTTTCAAGTTGTAGTTTGGTCAAGTGTTTCTTCAGTTCCGCGTTTGCTTTTTCAATTTTTCCACTGGATTCAGGATGCCATGGCGTGTGTAATTCCCATTTCACCCCCACCACCTCCATTACCCTTTGCAGAACCTTTTGGGTGAAATGAGTTCCTCTGTCTGAATCTATTGCTTCCATCATTCCATATTGTGGGATAATCTGTTCTAGTAAGATCTTGGTTACTGTGGGAGCTGTGGCTCTTCTAGTGGGATAAGCCTCTACCCACCCCGTTAGTTGATCTTTGATCACAAGCAGGTATTTCCAACCCCCCTTTTCTGGCAACTCAGTGAAATCAATTTGTGCTCTCTGAAAAGGCCAACCCACTAAGGGTCGCCCTCCCATCTCTTTCTTGAGTGCGACTTTCTTATTTACTTTCAAACAAATCAAACATTTCCAGCAGATGCTCTGAGCTACTGTCCACATCCTCAGACTCCAATAGTGAGGTTTAACGGACATGACCAAGGCCTCCGTTCCCCAATGTCCTCCTTCATGAACTTTCTCCAATATTCCCCTCGTGACAATGGGTGACACCACCTTGACTCCCTCCGACGTCTTCCATCCCTCTGGGGTTTTGACACATCCCTCTTTCTCCAACTCCAACTTTTCCTTTTTCTCTGGCTCCCATTCCTCCCTCTCGTCCTCCTTTTCCAGTATTGGTATAGATACCATTACCAATTCTATCTCCCCTGCAGCTTCCTTCGCCCATACATCTGATGATATCTTCTCCTCATCTTCCATTGTTAGCATACACATGCGAACTTCCTTCCTTCTATCCCACAATTCTATCCCAAAAACATCCAACAAGTCTCTTCCTAGCAAGTTCACCCCTGAATCCGGAATATATAATATTTCGGTTTTAGTAACCACATCATTCAATTCCAATCTCACCTCTTCCAAAATCTTGACCTCTTGGGATTTCCCACTCACCCCAACCACCTTTAAAGTCTGCTTTGACCTGCATGCTCCCTCTACCGGATCGCATACAGATGTCCAGCTTGCGCCGGTGTCGATCAGAAACAGCCGTTCCTGATGGTCAGGACCCACTAACACATTTACCAGTGGCTCCCTGCGGGTCCCTCTTGGGGAGCCAGAACTTCCCTAATTGTATAGGGCATAGCTTCGTTCCTCCGGGGTTTTGGGACATTCGCGCGCAAAATGTCCCTCTTTCCCGCATCTGAAGCAAGTTCTACTCTGGGACGGCCGTTGGAATCGACCGCCTCGATTGCCCCCTGGACCTGCTCACCTAACCGGGGGTCTCCACTCCCTGCTGGGAGATCTTTCATCTCTCCACCTTGGCCTCGGATCTGACATCTGGGTCTCCCTGTTTTTCCTAACTTCATTCTTGGCTGACGTTTGCACAGCAGCTACCATCATCTGAGACTTCTGTATGGTTTTAACTGAGTCTCGGTTCACAAAAACTTGTTGGGCTGCTCTCATCAAATCTGTCATGCCCAAATCAGTCCATCCCTCTCTCTTCTGGATCTTTTTCTGGATATCTGGCCATGCTTTGGTGACGAATTACATCTTCAGGGGAGTCTCGAAGGCAGGGGTTTCCAGCTCCACTCCGGAGTACTTGGTTAACCCTTCACGGACCCGAGCACAGAAATCCCCCGGGGACTCATCCTTTCCTTGTGTTATTTCAAATGCTTTGGTCAAGTTTTTCCCTTGAGGGATGGCCAATTTAATTCCTTCAATGATCATGTGTTTCATATCTCTCATGTGCTCCCTATGAGCATCATTACTGATGTTCCAATTTGGATTGGCTATGGGGAACTTTGTGTCTGCAGCCACTGCTCCCTGTTGCCCTGCATGTCTCCTAACCAGGCAGCCATTGCTGCCCTCCTAATGAGGTTCCTCTCTTCGGGGGTGAAAAGGTGTCCAAGAATATACATCAGTTCTTGGTATGTGTATTCATTGGGCCCCAGAAACAATTCCAACTGTTCCGCCACTTCATGAGCATTCTCATGGAGTTTTGGAAGGGACTTTTTCAGATCCCGTAACTCAGCAGATTTTATGGGGACAGCCACGAAAACAGTGACTGGATTCCCCTGTGCATTCATGCCATTTGGGACTTCTCTGACTGGGAAAGCCGACACGGGATTGGCCGACCTTCCTCCTAGAGGCAAATTCTCTAGGTCCTTGTTTAATTGAGCCAGTTCCCTTCTGAGCCCTGGATATGCAGGTGGAGGTGGAGCCTGGGCAACTGGAGCTGGCAGGGGCGGCAGGGGCGGCGGTGCTGGGACTGCCGGAGCCCATGCCGGTGGACTCCCCATCCAGTCCTCAGTTTCGCTTTCCTCCACCTTGCTGACAAACTGTCCTACTTCTGTTTCTGGTGGAACTGGACCTTCAAAGTGAGCATGATACCATACCTCCACATAGGGTATTTGCTCCTTCATCCAGTGTTTCACTATATACTCTTTCAACTGAGTTATCCAGTATTGCTGGTATTCCCTTCGGGATCCCAGTGGTAAGGAAACTCAGGGTCTACTAGGGGATACTTCGGCCACCTATTTTGGCATAGGTAGATCATTTTCTTTTTCTCTAGACTCCGAGTGTAAGTCCTCAGATGGGGCAACGACCATTGTTGTAGCAGTTGACCCAATGGGGAGTCAGCCTTCTCAGGGTCTTTTCTATCTCAATACCCGTTCCCTCTTGGAACGTTTCACACTTGCTTTGTCCCTTTTCCATTCTCCACGCTGCCCGCCAACAATCTCCCAGAGATTCCCAATTCAGGGATTTACACTGTCCTCCAGCAGTCGCTGGATTCCCAGAGTTTAAGGACAGTACATCCCTTCTTCTATCCCAAAAGGCAACAAACTCACCTGATACACCCCTGGTCTCCCAGAGACGAAAGGAGTGTGGGCGTCCCCACTTCAGGTGATCAACGATACTCCCAGAGCATCAGGATGGCTTCTCTCTCTCTTGTTTCCAAGGATCGTCTGCTGAGTGCAGTTACCCTGAGATCCAACTGAGACAAGGGAGGGGCCCCTCTACAATGGGAGGCGGTGGCGCCACACTTACCCAGTCCCTTTTCTCCAGTCGAAATTCCGTCGGGGCCCACGTTGAGCACCAAATTGTGAGGTGGAAGCAGATAAATAACCACCAAAAGATTCGTTGATCCAAGGAAAACACGGTTTTATTCACGTGTCTGCAGAGACGGGTCCCCTCAGGCATTGAAGGAACAGAGCAAAATTCAGGCAGCATTTTTATACCCTAATTGTCCGCCCCCTTGTACGAGGCCTTGACTCACATTCTTTCTGTTTTCAAATTGACACATATATTTCGAAGGTTCAGCAAAAGCAGTTACACGGTTTCTGATATTATTACAATTTATTACAATTCCCCATTGTTTATTACAATTCCCCATTGTTCTAGCCTTATCTTGTTTTTTTTCTCTTGTGCACAAACTGGAACACTTTCTTATTTAGCAGAACTACTGAGTTTTGAGTCACACTTCCTTATTCAATTCAATGAGCCATCCAACATGGCTTCAGTTCTGCTCACAGAGGGAATCATATGTACATGCACAGGGGGCATGGGGGCATGCACATTGCCTTCTGGGTGCTGGCATGTGAGCACACATGCAATTTTTCGCTCAGGACCCCAAAAAGGTTAACCACCATTGGCCTATACAATGCAAGATGAACAGAGCTTCCTAGTGTCTGATCCATTGTTTTGCAACCTGAGCAACTTTAAAGATGTATGGACTCCAACTCCCAGAATTCTCCTGCCCCCACGAAGCTAGGGAATCCTGGGAGTTGAAGTCCACACATCTTAAAGTTGCTGAAATTGAGAAATACTGGTCTAATATATAGGATATCAATCATATCCTATAAGCCAGTATTGAACATCCTATGGGTGGGTGTCAAATTTAAGGCCCATGGACCTGATTTGGCCCACGGGGTGCAAATATCTGGCCCATGGGGCCAGCCTGGAAATAGCAAAGGACCAGCCCATGGTACCTCTGGCAACCAAAACATTCTTGGCCTGGACCTCTTGCAGCACTTTGCTGGCCAAAATGGGGCACGGGGGGGTTCCCATGCACACACCCTCCCCGTGCCCTGGTTTGGCCGGCAATGTGTCCAAAAGATACTTGTCCTAAGGTATTGTGGCTGTTTATGACCCCTGCACAGCAAGTCTTGCCAAGCTGGAGGGAGGGGGGAGGAGCAGAAAGGGGGTGCCTTAGCTTGCAGACTGCTCTCCCCGATGGAAGCAGCAGAGGAGCATCAGAAGGCCCAAAAGCAAAACCCTCTCTAGGGGTGGGTGGTCTGGTGTTAGAGCCCCCTTCCCCAGAGGAGAACAAGGGAGCACACAATGCCCATCCGGCCTCCATCTCTCCAGCCAGCTGGGCTTGCATGCAGGATGCAGGTGGGTGCAGCTGCAGCTCTCCAAGGCGCATGGCTTGGTTTGGTTTGGCTCTATGTGGCCAGGCCGGACCTAGAACCTAGCCTCCTTCCCGGTTCTTCTGACCAAGCCCTGCACTTGCTTGCTTTCCAAGCAATCATTACCTCGGCCTCCCCTCCACCGGTCTGGGCTGCTTCTTCATGCCTTCCTCCTCTGGGCAGAGCATAAAGATGGGCGGAGCACTTCCCCAAAGTTGGGAGTCTCTGAGCATGTACAGAGTGTCTCCCCTTGCTTGGCCCAATGGAAGTGGACCTTTGCTCAAAGCAAAGAAGGTGAGGTCGGCTGCATCGCTGCCCTGGGGAGGTTGGCATTGCAAAATTGGATGACAAAGAAAGAACTGGGGCAGGGGCAGAGGGGCAGCTGCATTAAGGAACAGGAAGATCTTAGCCATGGTTTATTGACTAAGCCGGAATCAAACAGCATGCTAAACTCTAAACCAGAATGGCTGATATATTCAGCCATGTTTCTCAACCTGGGCAACTTGTGTGGACTTCAATTCCCACTCTGGCTTTTCTCTACTTTCCCAAAGTGCTGTCACTGTTGCATTCTGTCTGTCTGTTTGTCTGTCTGTCTGTCTATCCATTCATCCATCCAAAAAGTCTTTCTTTCTGTCTGCCTGCCTGCCTGCCTGCCTTCCTGCCTACCTACCTACCTACCTGCCTGCCTGTCTTTCTATTTACCTACCTACCTACCTATCCACCAATATAGATTGATCTATCTATCTACCTACTTTTTCTACCTACCTACCTATATATACATACAACCAAAAAGTCTGTGTGTCTTCCTGCCTGCTTGCCTGCCTGCCTACCTACCTACCTATCTATCCATACATTCAACCAAAAGGTCTGCCTGCCTGCCTGCCTTTCTTTCTATTTATCTATCTGCCAACCAACCAATATATCTACCTACCTATCGATCTTTCTCTGTCTCTCTGTCTGTCTGTCTCTCTATCCATCCATCCATCCATCCATCCATCCATCCATCCATGTTCGAAGCGCTGACCCTGCAGGCACATCGGGAAAGTAGAGAAAAGCCAGTGGGAGGAAGGGAGGGAGAGAGAGACAGAGAGAGAGAGAAGGAGAGAGAGAGAGATCTGATGCATCAGATTGAAATGAGGCCGAATTTAGACTGAGGCCCTTTTCCACATTGAAAAATCTTTGGCTTCTATTAAAGCTTCTATTCCCTTTTCCACATTGAAAAATTTTTGGCTTCATGTTTTGTGGACAAAACATGGTCAAGACTATCACATGGTCAAGAAGCTCTCACATTTTGCTGAGGCTTTAAGCAGGATTCATTGGACCAGATCTCCACCCGAAAAAATTACTTTTCCCCAATGTATTACAGTGCCAATTCTGAAGAAGGCAAAATCAAAATGTACTGGTAAATTACAAGGAGAACACACACACATAGACTCCCTTCTAACCCTGCTGGAGCAGGTGATTGGACTAGAATAGATATCTCATTATCTTTCTCCTCCCTCCCTCCCTCCCTCCTTCTTTATTTTTTCCTTTCTGTCCCTTCCTTCCATCCCCCCCTTTCTTTGTCCCTTTTTCTTTGTTTCCCTTTTCTCTTTTTTTTCTCTCTCTTTCTTTCTCTCTCTTTTCTCTCTTTCTCTTTCCCTCTCTCAGGCTCACCCCATTGATTTGGTGCACTGCTCTGCTCGGACTTGCTTGGGCATGTCCCTCTGGTGCAGCAGGGCTCAATGGGGTGGACCTGCGGGGCCGGCACCTAGAACACAGCAGTGGTGGCACATTACACTTATTTTAAAGGAAGAGGCTGACCCGTTGCAAATTAAGAACTATAGACCTATTTCCTTATTGAATGCAGATTATAAAATCTTTGCTTCAATCTTAGCAGAAAGACTGAAAAAATATTTAAATAATTTTATCCATCCAGATCAAAATGGATTTCTACCAAAGAGACAAATTAGAGACAACATGAGAGTAATTTTGGATACCTTGGAATATTATGAGGCTCATCCTGAAAAACAAATGGCTTTGATATTCCTAGATGCTCAAAAAGCATTTGACAACGTGAATTGGAGATTTATGTTATTATTATTGGAACAGATGGGCTTTGCCAGAAAATTTATTCAAGCAATAGAAGCCATATATAATAAACAGACAGCAAAGGTAATGATGGAGGGAGAATTTACAGATCTTATTAATATAAGAAGAGGTACAAGACAAGGATGTCCCCTATCTCCTTTGTTATTCGTATTAACTTTGGAAGTGTTGAATAGAAATATTAGAGATGACAAAAATATAAAAGGAATGAAAATTAAAAAGGAAGAATTTAAACTACAAGCTTTTGCTGACGATTTAGCTTTTATTCTGGAAGACCCGTTAGAAACCGCTCCAAAGTTATTGGAAAAGGTAGAGACATATGGTGAGATGGCTGGCTTGAAAATAAATAAAGATAAAACAAAGATTTTGACAAAAAACATGTTATTGAGACAAAGAGAAGAACTGACAGATCTTTTGAAAATTCAAATTACAAACAAGGTTAAGTATCTGGGGATATATTTGACAGCAAGATGTAGCACATTAAAAGAGAATAATTATATTAAACTTAAACAACAGATAATTACAGATTTGAAGAAATGGGAAAATTTACAATTGTCATTAATAGGGAGAATTTCAACAATTAAGATGAATATTTTACCTAGAATTTTATTTCTCTTTCAAACAATACCAATTAGACTTGGAAAAGACTATTTTGAAGATTTAAATAAAACTATGTTGAAGTTTATATGGCAAGGTAAAAAAGCGAGAATAAAGTTAAAACTTTTGCAAGATGCTAGAAATAGAGGAGGTTTTGGCCTGCCTAATTGGGAATTGTATTATCAAGCTGCAAGTTTGATGTGGGTCAAAGAATGGATAACATTAAGAAAGCATAGATTGTTGACATTAGAAGGACATGACTTACTGTTGGGCTGGCATGCTTTTTTATGGTACAAGGGAACTAAAACACAGGGGTATTTCAGAAGACATTATATACGGGAGTCTTTGTGGTTAAATTGGGAGAAGATAAAAAAACAATGTTACCTGAAAATTCCAGTTTGGTTATCGACTATTGAAGCATTTTCCTATCCTATGATCTATAAAAAGGAACAAACAGTTAGATATGGGGAACTGTTGGATGAAAAGGGTGGACTTAAAACGATCCAAAATTTAGAGGAACAAGGTATAAGGATGAATTGGTTTTCATATGCGCAAATACACTCAAGATATCTTGAAGATTTTAAAACGGAAGGATTCTATGATAAACAGACTGATTTAGATAAGATATTGATGGGTACTGATGAGAAAGTGATTAAAAAGTTATATGGTTATTTATTGGGAATTAAGCTAGAGGAAGAACAAGTTAAAGAAACTATGATTGCATGGGGGAAGAATTTTGGATATGGAATTGATTTAGAGCAATGGCAAAAATTGTGGTCTCAAAATTATAAAATGACAATGTCAATAGCATATAAAGAAAACTTGTATAAGATGTTTTACAGGTGGCACCTTCCCCCGACAAGAATAGCAAGAATGTTCAAGAATAAATCTGAAAAATGTTGGAAATGTCATCAGATACCTGGCTCATACTATCATATGTGGTGGACTTGTGAGAACGCTAGAAAATATTGGACTAAAATTCACATGTGGTTGGAAAAAATGACAAAGAAACACATAGACTTGAAGCCAGAGATCTTTTTATTGGGAATTTTACCTGATATATATAATAAAGACTTGAAATATTTGATTGTAAATGTATTAACAGCGGCTAGGATTGTATTTGCTAAAAACTGGAAGAATGAGAAAATACCATTGCAGGAAGAAATTCTCCTGCGTAGAATTGGAAGTATCTAGGCAACGTTTCGATGAAGTTTCATTCATCATCTTCAGGCTTGTTTCTTCAGCTCTGTGCTTCTCAGAGTAATGTGAGCTTGCAGCTGCTTCTTCCTTTTAACTGCTAGTGGGGGTGTGACTTGATTGGGTGGGGGTTTGGCTGTGTTCTGATTGGTAGGGGGGTTGGCTGTGTTCTGATTGGCTGGGGGTGTGTTCTGCTTAGGTGGGGGCTTGGTTGTGCTCAGGTTAGTCTTAGTTACTGGGGGATTTGAGCTGGTGGGCTGTGATCTTGTTGTTTGGCTTCGTGTTCGTGGTCGTGCCACATCT
>BLBF01014154.1:0-21643 GCA_015471245.1 Laticauda colubrina
AGAGAGAGAGAGAGAGAGAGAGAGAGAGAGAGAGAGAGAGAGAGAGAGAATACTGTATCAAGGACGAAGGTTCAGCAACAGATTTATGGAAGCAGAACGTTAAGCTTTTTAACTAAGCTTAAAAACTTAACTTAATCCAGAATTTGGGTTTTACTTGTTTGTAGAATGAAGATTACAAACCCCATTCTTCAATCCAAAAGAGAGCTGAACTCCAGAATCTGCTCATTCTCTGGAGCCACAAGGTCAATTGTCCAAGAAGAAAAATTACACTCAGAATAAATATTGACCTCCTAAAGTTATCAACCAGCAGATTAAAGAAACAAACACATCCATAGTTTTCTTGACCACAGTAGTAAAGTTGTTTGCTTTGTTTCTTCCAAAATGGTTGTTTCAACTTCTGAATCGAAAGTGCTCAGAGACATCCAAATAGCCTCCCATCTAAGTACTAACCAAGTCAGAATCTGTTTTAACTTCTAAATCATCCAAAGTTGGTCACAGTAACTGCCTGAGTCAAATTAGGATCATTAGTATATTTTTTTTTGGTTGCAAAAGCAGTTTTGGGGGTTTGGCCACAAAGCAGATATTGCTTCAAAATAAAATAACATGGTTTACATAGCATATCAGTGATGGTTAGATAAAATTGCTGGGCCCCTTTCAATTATGATTAACAGCTTCTTGCACTCTTCTATGCATTGTGCACTGTTTCTCTTGATGGTCATTATTGCAAAGAACATCAGTGTTATGGTACTGCATATTTTGGGATTTTAGCCTTGCCGGTCATGTCAAATGAATGTACTACACTTGAGGGACTATCTCTTTATGAAGAAAATGCTTAGTACATTCACATAGCAATAGCATTTAAGCAATAGCAATATCACTTAAACTTATATGCCAGTTCACAGTGCTTTACAGCCCTCTCTAAGCAGTTTATAGAGTCAGTTTTCCCCTCTCCCAATAATCTGGGTCCTCATTTTACCAACATTGGGATGATGGAAGACTCAGTCAACCCTGAGAATCGAACTCCTGGCAGTGAGTAGTGAGTTAGCCTGCAGTACTGCATTCTAACCACTGCGCCAATAATTTACAAAAATTAACCAAGTCCTTGACTAGTACAATATGCTGCACCATAAATCAACCTGATTGGATTCACCCATCATCTTAAACACACAAAAAATCTAATCAAGAATAATATCAACCAAGTACAAATGTAGTTGTCTAGTCTTTACCTGACATGGTTCACATCATCCCATGTGCATCCCACATGCAAAAGTGCACGCAGCATTTATTCCTGACCCAACCACCTTACTGGGCATTATTCCGTGATTTTGCACCAACACACTCACCCACATTCATCTGTTGGGAGAGATAGCGAAGCCAATTATCTTTATTTCAATATTTCCCAAAGGAACTGACTTCCCTACCCCTCAATCTCCTACTGTCTTTTCCTTTAATTCATTTTTTTGTGGCGGGGATTACATTTCTATTCAGTGCAGCACAAAAATATATTTACATTTATCCTGCCACCACACAGGGCTTCCTTCCTCTGTTCTGTGTATGAGTTTATGAAATAAAGCAGCTTATTCAATTGTTTTAGCCAACAGTTTCAATCTGAAAAGGAAGGGTGAGAAATCACATGGAGAGACACAGATATACAGAGGCCAGCAAGCAAAAAACTCATCTGACTTAGAATCAACATTTATTTAAAGGGTTGGGGAAATTTAACTTTTTACAAGAGTTGTTTTTCGTAGCAAGAAAGGTAGATAAATAAAAGATTATGAAAATCTGTTTTTTTCCATTTTTGCAAATTACAGTGTGGGAAATTAAAAAATTTACAATCGTAAACCTAACTTGTTTTTTTTACATAATTACAAATGAATATATAACATTTTTTTTCCTTTCGACTCTCCATTGATTTTTTATTTTTAAAGCTTTTCCTTTTCAAGATATATTTCAATAGGAAACACGCAACTGGTACCTTCTCAAAAGCCTATGGGAAGAAGTGGGAGGAACTCAAGTGAGAGAAATGCATTGTCATATAATTTGTGATGCTAGTGCACACAATCCTTGCCAAAAAGAACTCACTATGATTACCAACCATAATCTAGCTGAACAGGAAACAAGCAAGATATAAGGAACTCATAATACCCACAGATTTCTTTGAAATACATAAATCCATCTCTATATGTAGTCTCTTGGTGACAAAAAGAAAGATTGGCAGCAGAGATTTTGGCGAAGAGCTTTCTGCATCAAGTGATATCTCTTTTGCTCTTTTGCATTCGCATGGTGCATTGTAGAGAGGAAGAATACAAGATTAAACTAAATTAAACTATCTTCAAAACTTGAGAATTGAATTCCATTGCAGGAAGAAGTGGACTTGTCAACTCAAGAGCATTTGGTGCAGCAAAGATGTTTCTTGGCAGTTATTAAATGTTTTTTTTCCAAAACCTGCCATTCCTCTTTAGCACCCCTGAAAGTGGAATAATCATCCACACTGTGTGAACCGACTCCAGCTTCTACCCATCTTTGGTTTTTTGCAAAGAGTCAGCCATCAGTCAGCATCTTAAGTTTGCTTTGGCCAAGAAATGCTGAATTTTAGAGGTTCTTTTCCTAGCAGTGGTTGATAGCATTTAATGCTGGTTTTCTTCAAATAGCACATCAGTAATCAATGAAATATTTACACAAGAAGTAGTAGCAACAACAATAAAAAGCACAGGTACACCACCAACACACACAAACATTCTTTAGGCTTCATAAGCCCAGCTTAAAAATAAAGCAAAAACAGACAATCCAAGTAAACATTTGTCATTTTAAAAATCCAGACTTCTTTCAAACAAATAGAAAGATTTTTTTTCTAACGCAAGCCCAGCTTGCAACTGAGAACAAATATCACATAACAATTGTGGTAATAAAAATAAAAATATATATAAGAAATAACATTCTCTAACTGCCTTTGGCTTTGTTTTTGGACAGCGTTATTTTTTTTTTAGGTAACATCAGATTCAGCCAAGTCCCCAGAGACCATCTATATCTGTAAAGGCACACTCATTAAAGTTTTTTTTTCTTCCTTTTTAATCCTGGTTCTGCAAATTGGGTGGTGTATGAAAACAGCTCCTGAGATGTTCTAAAGAGAGAACACAAGCATGGAACAATAGTGCAGAACCTTTGAAGGAGTGGGATAGCCAAAAATGTTGTCTCCCCCCCCCCCCAAGTTTTAAAGCTAAACAGATTCCTTGCTATTTCCTCCACTTTCTAGAATAATCTCTGGGACGACACAGTGAGAGTTGTAAATATTTGCAACACAAGGATGTTCTTGCGTACTCATCCCAAATAAACAAACTGAGCTGCTCATTGGCTCTTCCAATCTCCTTTCTTACCCTGCCAGATTTCTTGCAGTTTGTCACTAATGTGAGGGGAAAATGAGGGGAGATTAAATTTTAATCCTGGGGCTGAATGGAACTCCCTACACACACTATGATGGGCCAGATGATCCAACAGGGTTAGCCTTGGAGGAAAGGAAGGAAGGTGTGACAATTATATCTAGTGTTGGCACGAATGAACAAGGAATGAACAGGGGAAATGATCCATTTTCTCACCTGCTCCCTTGCCTGGAGCAAAACATCTAAACAAAATTGAGTGGAAAGGAGGTCTACAAAAGAGACATTCCCTTCTCTGGCCTAGCAGATGAGACCAATAATATCCATTTGCTGGTGAGGAAACACAAGCACTTTCCTATATTCCATGTTGAGGAGACCAAATTCAGATGACTTATTTTCTGAAACTGTTTGATGGCTATCCACATATGCGAAAATCAAATATACATTTACGTGTTGACCTCTGATGAAGGTCTGGTTGCCCTTGGATAAATCAGGAAGAGATTTTTTTTCTCCACCCATGAATTTGTCCTAACGGAGCGATTGGGGGGGAGTAGATTTGCAGCAAATAGTTTTGGGGTGCCTGTACATTTGGGGTACCTGGACATTTGTATACATTTTTCAACTCCTGGCAGCTCCACCTCAGAAATGATGGTTTGTCCTCACCCAAAAAGATGACAGCATTGAGATGGGAACTCTACAATTCTTAAAGCAACCAATCTATTCAATCTGCAAAGTTACATTCAGGGGTAGGGGGGGTTCTTTATAATCCACGTGGAAGATATTCTAGCAATCCAATATAATTGTACTTCTCACACAACTCTTTCACCCTGATGGCAGTCACCCACTCCCTCGACATAGCTTCTAGCAAGACGATACAATGAAATCAGGAGAAAATGTGTACAGGAGTTTGGGAGGAGAAGTTGGGGAAGCAGAAGCAGAGAATTTGGTTTGAGTTTATATCTTCTTCAGATTCTTCAACTGCATAACCAACTCAATGGGTGTTGCTTCCTAGACAGACAAATCCCATAGAGGGAGTTAGGATATACCTCACAATTCCATGGAAATTCAGGCTGATTTAAGTATTCCCTTTGAAACTCTTCTGAGATGACTTCCAGAACAGGTTTTCTAATTTCCAACAAGGCCTGTTTCATTTCTCCAATCTCCTGCCTCTTGGCAATAGGCTTCAACCATTCCCCAGGAATCTTGCTTTAAGGGGCCCTTCCACTTCAAAACGGTCCCTATGATCTTGATGCAGAAGGCCAATTTTGCAGCCGAAGGCAAAACTCACGGACCTAGCTCAAACCAAGAGAGGTTATGTAGCCCTGACCCCAATCCTTGAACTCAGGTATCTGCCAACTCCGTTAGAATACATCTAAAGTTCCTTAACTTTTCTGTACAGACATACAGCATATCCAAAGGATATGGAGCTACATTTATTTGTGAGTGTGAATATATCTATATATTTAGTTAAGTATGTATAGAAGTGGATATTACATCTATATAGACCAGTGTAGAAACACTGGGTAAGGAGTCACATTGTTTTTTGTTTCTATAGAAGGTTTTTGATTTGGGGTGGTGGTTTCCTAAGGGAAGGTGAGCTTTGATGTCCTTGTTCACAAATTTCCTGTTGTTCAAGATCAAAAGGAAAAAAAGGAATATCTGCCTAGGCAAGTCACGAGCTAGCATTGCACAGAGAATCAGAGCTCTTCAGAGCACATTGAGCCCAAACTGAGCCTGCCCAGTTTGGCTATATCCACAGTTCTTCCATGTGGCTGCTCCTCCTCCTCTTCCTCCTCATATTACCCCTGTGGACATGTTTTCACATGTGACATATTCAAGAAGATCCAGAAGTGGAAATGGACAGTGGATTGTAGGAATGAAAGGTGATAAAGCCCAACAATGTCTAGAATAAAGAATAGTTGTTTGATTCTTTGGCCTCTCTCTATAGGGCAGATTTTGAAGTGGCTTGGCTGGAGACAAGATATGGGATCAGCAAAAGATCTCCTCACTTTCTGGTGCTCCTTCTGGAGAGTGAGCATCTAGGATGGGAAAAAAAGAAATCAAAATATTATCAACACACATCAGAGATTGCTTTATTTCTTGGATTCCTTATGCACTGCTGTGTACTTGAACAACCAACTGCATCCTACCAGAAAACTCATCAGAAAGGAAGAGTTCAAAAGGATTGTGGTTCTGTGGAACAAAGCCACAAAGATTAGCATTTCCGAAGACAATGACCAAGCAGACAAGAGATACAAAAAAATCATAATTATCTATCTACCTGTCACCACTCTTATGGAGATTGGCTGTGAAGAGTCCCGTACAGTTGAAAGACTTCACCCTATACAAATTCTGCACAGCTGTCTACCCAAGATCAATCAGTTAAATGTTTTTGCATATTTCCATAGTCAGCAATCTTTCCTTCTTTACGACATAAGAAAAAAATGTAAACTTATCAGCAAAAGGTTTCACTTCATATTAGAGCCAAAGATCATTTTCCCTTTTAAATTCATGCTTCTATTAACACAAAGGCATCACCCTTCAAAGAATATGTTCAAAAGGAAAACCTACATGGAATGACATCATCTCTGTTACTGTCAAATTTTACCCCTTCCAACTTGCAAGTTAGATAACTGTAGCTCTGGGGAGGATAAGAATTCTTATTTGTCTGGACTATTCTGAGTAGGAGTTAAGCTAACCTCCCTTTATCTGGTATCATGTCTTGCATATCCATCATATTCAGCTCACTCAACCCCCACATTCTACTTTTCCCTAAGTCCGGTTTAATTTATTTCAAAATATCCTGGAATTGGAATGCTCAATTACAATTACTTTTTATGTAAATGTGGAAATCTGCATGAATTGATCTCTAACCCTGCCCCAAGATACGTAGATCTCATTGGAATTACAATGCCTAAAAATTACTTCATCTATAGGGCATTCATTCCTATGCACAAACTTCCAGATGGGAAAGATTGAAAGAAATCAGGGCCATATGTTAAGTTCCAATTGAATTGATTTATTGCTTGTGTCTATGTATAGGAATCTAATCAACTAATGGTCAGCACAGTACTGGTGTTAAATAAGGATTAGCAAAATTCAAGAGAGGTTGGGCCATTAGTGGGAATATAGGGTCTCTAGGCTGATTCCTCTTTTGACTCTGTCCCTAGTTCTGCTATTCTTTCTCTTACACAAAGAGAACAACCCACGAAAACAGCAAATTTCAGTTGTATATGCTATCACAACAAAATGGCCTTTTTGATGTGTTTTTGTCAATGTGGAAGCTGTCTCAAGTATTTATTCACTGCAACACAGATAAGGACTATCTAACTGAGGGTGGACTTGAATCTTTTTCTCAATATTAGTTCAATCACTTTAGCTTTACAACTATACTGTCCCTCTTTTGGTAGAGGGAGGCCAAAGCTTATTCTTTCCAGAGTTCCCTACTGCTGTTGCCTTCTGATCTGCAGACAAGACTCAGATCTGGACCACAAGCAAGCAATCTGGAAAGAGACATTTCCATCCTTAGTTGTACACTTCAGAGAGCAACCTTTAGAAACATCAAGCCCACTCTATGCTTACCAGAAGTCTGGGAACGATCTCTTTTGCTCTTCTTTTTCTCCTTCTTCTCCTTCTTCTCCTTTGGTTTGGCTAAGCCAAAGAGGCGGTTGGGTATCTGCCCAGGTCCTTCAGTTAGCTTGTTGGTTTGGCCTGATGTTGTAGTGCCAATCAAATGAAAAGAGCTCTTCTCTTTATTCGTCCTTGAGAGACTGTTCCTTTTGGATGAAACAGAAAGTTCTGTATCCAGGTGCCCTTTGGGCAAAGAACACAACTGTCTAGAAGACAAGTCCTCTATGGGAAGAAGGGAAGAAGAGGTTCTGCTCATTTTGGCATGTTGATTGGGATTCTGGAAGACACAAGACAAAACAAGAAATAGATATGGTAACAGAGCATTCATGTTTGCATTTATTACATGTTTAAATTCTCCAATATCCTCAGTTCCCTGGCACTATGAAGCATGTTTAAATTTCAATGTAAAATAAATAAAAATAAAACAATAAAAAGCAGAAATAAGTAATAGTATACCTAGGTTAAACACCACAAGAAAATCAAACTGATGTTGAATAATATTAGGAAGTCTTCATCTGGTTGGTCAGGGTGCTACCAGTGAAAAGATACATTCTCCTGCAGATGTCCACTGTAATAGTTGTGCGACTATGGCTACTATATACATAAGGAGAAAATCAGAGAGCATCTCAACATGGACAAGATTGCTTAGGTTAAAAAAAAAAAATGCGGCTTCCAGAATTGAATAGAAGTGACTTGAGAATTCCTATCTGGGATTGTGTAATGCACAAGAAAATCAGTAATGCGGTACATTCTGTTGTGGAAGAAAAACATTACTGATCTTCTAAAGAAGACAATAGATTCAACAGAAGGGTCCACAAGCGTAATTTGAAAACAAGTGATCAAGAACCTCTGCATCTTCAGATCTTCCACCAGCCTCCTTTGTTGGATGCTAGAAAACGTACAGGTACAAAGAAGCAATTACCGGTTTGACATTGGGTTCCATCTGAGGCTGAGATATTTGCTCCATTTCTCTCTTCAGTTGCTCCTTTTCTTTTTCTAGTTGCTTCTGGGCCATCCGGAGACGTTCCAGATCGAGCTGGTAGGCGGCTTTCTTCTGCTGCAGCTCTTCCCGCTCCTTCTCCAGACTGTGTTGCCCTTTCTGGATCTGCTCTCCCTTCTGGCCCAGCTGAGATTCCCGCTCAGTCAGCTCTTTCTCTCTGGCCTCCCATTCCTTCTCTTTCTTCCTTCTTTCTTCCTGGTGCAAGGTTTGCTGCTTCTGCAGATTGGCGAATTCCTGACGCTGTTTCTCCAGGCTGCGTTGCTTTTCCTGCTCAATCAAGGAGTTGGGTCGGAAGGAGATGCGGCTCAAGGTCCTCTCGGTGAGCAGCAGCTTCTGGTCTTCAATGTAGGTATCTTGTTGCACAACCACAGCCTGTTTAAAAAAAGAGAGAGGTGAGGTTTTCTACTAGGCTGAGTAATTTTCTTCAAAGGTTCTATGCTTGCAGCACAAAACTAGAGCTAAAATTCCTGCGAAGAACCCATGAGAATCAATCTTCAAAAGAGAGGCATTGGCTTAGAAAATGTTGTACTGTGGAGTGGTATATAAGTGTTATTGCTATCTTTGATTGCGAGCCTTGTATGAGGCTGCATAAAAGTCAAATCTCAGCACCAATGCTATTTTTTCTATCCTGTGCAACATTAAGACCTTCCTTCCCCTACAGGAGTTCCTATATTTCATTGACCCTGCGTGGAATAAGGGCTCTTCCCATGACTTTGACATGGCTCTTCTTATGAGGAATCATGAGGTCAGTGATAACTGATTACTACTTGTCTGGACTGTTAATTTTAAATTTCCAATACCATGGTGAGATTTGTAAGTCTTCTATAGATCTTTTGTTGTCAAGCTGACATATATACAGGCATCCAGAAACCTGAATAATAAATAAGTGTCTTGTTCTTCCCATTCCTTTAATTAAGGGGCACCCTTAATTAAGTAGCACGGGAAGGACCTCATTCCAAAAATACCATGTGTTTCCTTAAAGTTCAATTGATGAATAGTGTTAATTTAATTTCTTTCCTTGCCTTTCATGAGTATTCTGTCTGATTCATCCAAGATTACAATTCAGCAAAATTTTCTCAGAGCTCAAGGGTTCTGGAGAACACATCCAGCCCTGAAGCTTCTTGTTGGAGGCTCCAGCTTTAGATGTTGCATCTCTTGTGTCTTATTCAGCTGAAACATTAAACTGGATCAGCTTTATCACATTAGCAGAGACTTTTCCTCTGTCTTTTTCTCAGCACTTACCTGTAGTAAGCCCAGCAAGCTGTGAAGCTGAGTTATGCTCTGGAGAACTTGCTGTAGAACAAAAGACATTGTCAATAGTTAATTCATTTGCTTCACTGAACTCCTACCTTTTTATAGGAATCAAAAAATAAAAATGTAGCCAACAGCAGGCAGCTAGCAGGATGGACAGTGGTAGTGGAACACCAGTCCTTAAGTACAGTATATTCCCATGACACTGATTACTTCAGAGTAGCCAGCAACCAGCAAATGTTCCCCGAAAGCAAAATTCTGTATATTCCTTCACATTCAAGAAAATAAATACCCGGAAAATGATGCTGTGGAGAAAATGCAACTTTCTCATTTGTCTTTTGTTCCAAATCTATACCACTTATTTTGCATTGATTGGTTTTTCATGGAACAACATTGATTTAGGTTGACATATGGCGTTTGGAGAGGCATAATGTTACATAAAAACACAGTATTCCAAGGTGAGTTTGTTTTATCTAATTTAAATGTATAAATCTTTTGTGACTCTATAGACTTTCTCTCAATGCTGAATTTACTAATACAATGAGGCTATGGCTATTTTATTAATATTTTTGTACTGTATTACTTTGAAATGTATATTTAGATTAATACAATTACATGTCATGGACCATTTAATTTAGAGGGTTCTTATTTTATATTATGTAATTATTATAATTGCACCTATCAATTACATATATTGGTGCCTTTTTATACATATGTGTAATCTGTTTCATATGACTGAGTTTTATTATGTACTGATCTTTGTAATAAAGATTTCTATCCACTAAATAATTTTATGAATTCTTTTAAAAATTCTATGTCTGTACTGCACTTAGTTATGAATGCATAATAAATAAAACTACTAATTCCATTATTTAAACAAAACAATTTTTTCATCAGCCACTGGGAAATATTAATTTCTATTAGCTTTGCATTAAACTTTCAGGGACAATTTCTGTGTTTCTTCAGAAATTCAAGGACTGGGGATATCATAAAACTTCAAAGGTTCGGACTTCCGGTGGCAAGTTTTAGTTAATCTCTTTTTGCGGTTGGTGTGATCCTTTGAGGGTGCTTGAGTCCCGGAGAGATTCGTGCCAGTGTAGGGGAGACTTGGGCTGCAGTGTGGGGAAGGCAACCCCCCTGCAGCAAAGAGGAGCCCTCTAGAGGCCAACGAGCAAGAAACAGCCTCCTTTCAATGGTGGCTCCGAAGTCCGGACTGCCACCGATGTAAAAAGTGAGTAAGTGACAGTTTGTGAGATCGTTGGGGAAGAGTGTGGTAGAGGAATTTAGTGATGGAGAGGAAGATTGGAAAAGTTATAGAGTTTTGCAAGGTTATTACAAGTGTCTGTCTGAAGTATGAAAGGAAAGTGGCTAAAAAGCGGAGGCGAGAAAAGTGAAATTGAAAAAGTTCAGCAAACAGAAGAGAAAGTGTGAACAATAATGAGTAAAAAGGGAAGTTTATGAGATCGGGAAACTATCGGCTGGAAAGAGGAAGTTGTGGAGGACTCAGAATATTCCATCTGATTTTTATTCTGAGATTTTACTAAAGCAGAGACAGGAAGAGGATCGAAGCTGATGGAAAAGAGACAATGTGGCACTATACGCAATACTTAGAAACCCTGAAGTTATTGCAACAATATATCTGATATAAACTGCTGAATAGACCTTTGGGAGAACATTAATCTAATTGAGGAGGTGGTTGTATTTGAGGGAAATCAGGAAAATTGATCTTAGGAACGTTAAGATAAAAAGCAAAATTGGAAGCTTTGGAAGATACCGCTTAAGCCCATGTCACACTGCCCAACGGATGCAAAAAGGACACAGCGGAAGAGCAAAATATTCCATCCGTTGTTATCCGCTCTCAAAAGGGGCAAAAATTTGCATAACCGGAGCGGATAACATGGACGCGGGGAGGACGCAGGGCGGATGCAAAGCGGATGCGGAACGGAAGCCCAGCGGATGGAAGCGGATGAGAGTGGATGGCACATCCGCTAGGCTTCCGGGGGACCTCAGCAAAGCGGACGCGGAACGGATACAGCGGATGCAGAGCGGACACTGAACGGATGAAGCGGATGTACAGCAGATGCACAACGGAAGCCTAATGGATGCCTGGCGTCAATTGCGTATGCGGGGAGGATGCATTGCGTCAGCCCCGCGGATATAACGGAAGCAGCTCGGAAGCAGGTCGCCATTCAGAGGAAAGACCTGCTGCCGGACGAATTGGCTGCCTTGCCTGCCCTGCCTGCATGTCCACCTGCCAGCCTTGCTGCCAGCCTCGCTACCAGCCTTGCTGCCAGCCTGCCTGCAAGCCTTGCTGCCAGCCAGTCTGCCTGCCAGCCTTGCTGCCTGCCGTCCTGCAAGCCTTGGTTCATTTCTACCTGCCAGCCTTGGTGCCTGCCTGCCTGCCAGCCTTTCTGCCAGCCTCCCTGCCAGCCTTGGTGCCTGCCTGCCTCCCTGCCTGCTAGCCTTCCTGCCAGCCTTGGTGCCTGCCTGCCAGCCTTGGTTCCTGCCTTGGTTCCTGCCTTGGTGCCAGCCTTGGTTCCTGCCTGCCTGCCAGCCTTGGTGCCTGCCTTGGTGCCAGCCTAGGTTCCTGCCAGCCTCCCTGCCAGCCAGCAACCCCACAACCATGCGGAAGCACAGCAAGCCTCAGCCATCTGCTGCCAGCCCTGGCAAGAGGGACAGGGCTACCATCCTGCCCCCTGACCCTCACTCTGGTTCTGCTGGGGCTTCTGCAGCACAGCTTCTGCTGCTTCAGCTTCTGGAGGAGCTGATGACAAGCACTCCAGCACCAGCCACCTCCACAGCACCTGCACCCTTCACCCCTGGGACTGAGCGACCAAGAGGAGTACCAGAGACTCATTTTTGTCTTATAGCTTGTTGTTAATAAAGTCTATTTATGATTCACACACTTGCTTCATTTCTTTTTTTTAATAAAGTCTTGGTGGAAACTTTTAGAAATGGTTTAAGCCTTTGCATGCTTTTGGGATGGGTTAAGATAGCTGTGGGATGGGTTGAGATAGCTGTGGGATGGGCAGGGATACCTGTGGGATGGGTAACAGCTGTAGGATACATAAACCTCCAGTGCAAGCATAGTGGGACTGTATGGTCCTCCCAGGTGCCACACCTACGGCCCTTTATTATCAATAATAATGTAATAATTATCCACACGTCAACATAAACACAACTCTTTATTAAACGCCCTGTTCATTGTAGGCCAACCAAACATACATGGCCCAATCTCATCCGTGTGATGAGACAGGCTGAAGGAAGCATCCATTAAGCATCTACCATCCTGTCTTGCCACTCCACTGCTCCAGCTGGGGAGTTGCACCATTGTCTCAGGAGGTTGCGCTGCTTGTTCGCTTCATGTGAGGCTCTGTTGGGGCCTTGCACATCCTGAGTGTCGATCAGGTTTCGCCCTTAGCTCCATTCCCCAGGCTCCATGTCCCCATTGCCTTGCTGGAGGTCCACGAGCCTGTTCTGCAAGACTGGGTAGCGGGTGCGCATGAGATTGTGCAGGATGCAGCAAGCTTCCATGATCCTCCTCACGGTCTCTGGGCAATGCTGCATGGTGGTGAGAAGTACCTGGAACCTGTTGGCCAGGATGCCAAAGGCGTTCTCCACCACCTGCCTTGCCCTGGAAGCCTGTAGTTGAAGATCCTCTCTTCACTGGTGAGGAGTCTGGAGGTGTAGGGCTTCATGAGGTAGGTTGTGAGGGAGAAGGCGTCATCCCCCACGATGAAGTAGGGCACATCTTGCCAAAGGAAAATTTAATTTTAACTGATATAACTGGCAGATTGATCGAAGAGTCCAGAAGAAGGCTTGAAAGAGATGAATTAAGGAGGGAGCAACCTCAAAAAGAAGATAATGAATCTCCTACTGCATACGCAATTAAAAAGTGTTTTAATTGTGGAGGAAGAGGACATTTGGCAAGATTTTGTAAAAAGGCAAAGCGCCAGAACGCTGGCCAGAATACTAAAAATCATCAAAAAATAAATAAAAATTTAGAGTTAGCCATGTATACTAACGGAGCTGTAAAAAATAATTTATGGGTGGTTGACAGTGGAGCATCCCATTGTATAACAAATGATAACAAAAATTTTATTAAAATGTCCCAGAGTACACAGCAGATATCGTTAGCCAATGGCTGGAAACTGAAAGCTAAAGGTCAAGGTATAGCATATTGTTCTTTTATAAAAGAGAATGTAAAAATGTTATATGTACCACAACTTAAGTTTAATTTAATTTAATTTCAGTTAGAATTTTGGTTAAACTAGGATATGTAGTTACATTTAGGGGAGTTAACTGCATAATTGAAAAAGAAGATAAGAGAATTACTGCATCTTTAAGAGGTGAATTATATGTGTTAAATGATGTTGGTTTAAAGGTGGCTAACACAATTTATGAAAATAAGAAACCTCATGACGAATGTATTCACTTGTTACATCGAAGGCTAGGGCATTTAAATTTTAAAATGCTTAAGAAAACTGTTGAATTATCTAAGGGAATAAGTTTGAAATCCTGTAATAAGTATTTGCAATGTAATGCCTGTAATCAAAGTATGAGCAGGGTTATACCGGCTAATAGAGTTGATGGATTTACTACTAAAGAGCCTTTAGAAGTAGTATTTGCTGATTTAATAGGTCCGAAAAAACCAAGTGTAGGAGGAGCTCGCAACATACTAAGTATAATGGACCACTATTCTAGATATGGGTTTTGCTATTTAATGAAGAGCAAAACTGAAACATATCAAAATCTTTTTAATTGGATTAAATTTGCAGAAAGAAAAACTAAAAAGAAATTAGTAACTCTCATAACAGATAATGGTACAGAATTTACAAATAATAAATTCCAGAACAGACTAAGAATGTTAGATATTCAACATAAAATGTCTGCACCATATAGGCCACAACATAATGCCTTTATAGAGAGAAGAGGCCAAACATTACAATCAATGGCACGAACTATGATGTCTGATTCAGGATTACCTGACAATCACTTTTTCATGGTTTATGTTTCAGACATGTCCTGGGCTTACCAGGCCTCTTTAGAGTGATATCTCTTTATGTCTCTCACAAACAAACTAATCTGTTTTACACCAAAGATCAGGAAGTAGCGCTCTGCAGAACTGAATCACCAATTGAAATAATTCAATAAAGGAGAATATTTGTAGATTGGGGTTGAGATGAGGGGGTCCTTGGTGCTCTCGTTGCTCTTGTAGCTCACAGATATTACATTACCCAAATTAGATAACATCAACAGTGCTCATGATTGTCCCAAAGGGGTTTTTTCCAAGAGGCAACTGGACTTTGTTTTACCTTCAAGATATTTTGCTTCTCATCCAAGAAGCTTCTTTAGCTCTTCAGAGCTCTTTAGAGCTGAAGAAGCTTCTTGGATGAGAAGCGAAATATCTTCAAAAAAAAAACCAAGAAAGTCCAGTTGCCTCTTGAAAAAGCACCTTTGGGGCAACCATGACCTGGAATGACTGAGAATCTAGACATTTAGTGCTGATGATGTTACCTAGTTTGGGTTATGAAACAGTTGCAAGAGAACAGCCAAGTTCAGCAAGGAACCCTAAAACAACCCAATCCAGGTTTCTGAACCTTTTGAAGGTTTCCTTCAATGCCCTTGGGAAATATTTTTTATTTTTTGTGAATAACAGTGCTGGCTCTGTGCAATATACAGAGGGGCAGCAAACAGAATTGGTCATGTGTTCTTATCTCCACTCATGGCTGAAAGAGGCAATAACCAGATCTTAGCCAGGCTAGGAAGAAAACTCCTCTGTCCAATTGTAGGATAGTCTCAAAATGTTCCCATCCTGAGAAAAATGATAGTGATAGAAGAGAGTATTTATAGCTCAGGGTGGAATGAAAGGTCCTTGGTGCTCTCTGAGCTTGGTTGTTTTCTAGCAACATGAGCAATTTAGGTAACATCATCAGTGCTGCTGGGAGTGGGGTTCACTACCAAACAGTTTGGTAATGAAGCTTGCTGCAAGAAAACAACCAAACTCAGAGAGTACCAAGGACCCCACAGAAAAATGATAAGAGAATGTGGTGGTCTCAGAGCTCCAGACACATTGCAAATAGTATGAGCCGTCTGGTTCCCTTTCAATGGGGCTTTGGCTAGAATATGCTACCAAAACTGCTTTTGGTAACCTTAGAAGATGATCTGTGCCAGGAACTGGATGCTCTGCTTTTACATATCTCAGCAGCTTTTGATGGTATGTATTTGTGTGTGTGTGTTTCATCATATATATATATATATTTATTGGTGTTTGGTGTTTCTAATATCTTCTGTCTGTTTCGTAGCTTTTTTTGTCTTGCTTGGCTGGCAACATTGTGTTCCTGTATTGGAGGCTTTTAGTGGAGGCAAGTTGCACCAAAAGCCTCCAATACACAATGTTGCCAGCCAATCAAGACAAAAAAAGCCACAGAAGATATTAAGCCCCTGTCACACAGCACCAATGGATGGAAAGAGGATGTAAAACGGAAACACTTGCCATCTGTTGGTTAACGCGATGCCTCCGTTCTGTACTCACTGCGTCCGTTTTTCATACTCTCTATCCGTCCAGCATCCGTCTACTGACATTTCATCCGCTCAAAAAGTTTTGAGCTGCTCAAAACTTTTTGAGCGGAAAATTTATCCAATGCATCGGTTCTACATCCGCGACGCATATGGGGAACATCCATTATACATCTGTAGTCATCCGTTACGCATCCGCCATATCTGCTAGGCATCCGCTGTGCATCCACGCAACTCGCATCCGCTCCAGCGGAAAACGGACACAGGGAGGAATGGACACGCAGCATTAGTAGCACGGATGTAGAAAGGATGAAAGCGGATGCAGCTCGCATACAAAGCATTAAAACGGAAAAAACGTTTGTATAGGGGATGTATCTCGGATATTTAGGATGTCTGCAGGATGCCTAGAGGATGCAAAAGGTCATCTTAGCGGAAAACCTATATTTCCTATAAAAAGGGGGAGAAATCACCTGGATCTCACTTTCAGTCCAGAAGCCATGCGGTGCAGAGCTCTTCAGCCTTCATCTGGCTCTTGCTCTTCCACAGCATCCAGTCATCTCCACCATGGATCGTCACACACTCCTTTTGGTAGCCGCCATCATTCTACAACAGTGCGAAGCCCTCTACAGGCTCTTTCACCTGTTCTACGGGAAGAAAAGGAGGCGTCCAAGAAGTGTCTGGGTCCGAAGATGGATCACGAAAAGAGCCGAGTACAGACTGTATAACAAGCTAACGGTGGAGCTCAGGAACGAAGACTCTCATGCATTCCAGAACTTCATGAGGATGCCGCCAGCCATGTTTGACGAAGTTGTGGAGTGGCTGAGACCCAGGTTGACCAAGGCAAACACCAACTTCCGGCCGAGCTTGGACCCTGGGCTGAAGGTGGCACTGACTCTGCGCCACCTGGCCTCAGGGACCACATACAGGAGCATGCAGTATGCCTGGAGGGTGCCACACAACACCATCAGCATTGTGGTCAGAGAAGTGGTGCAGGCCATCATCGAAGAAGACCTGGAGGAGCTCCTCCAGTGCCCCTCCACTGAAGAAGGCTGGAAGAAAGTTGCAGAGCAGTGGTATCAGAAGTGGAACTTCCCTCACACCGTTGGAGCCATAGATGGCAAGCACGTGGCCTGCAAAGCTCCAGCCAACTCAGGATCCACTTATTTCAACTACAAGGGCTTCTTCAGCATCATCCTCTTTGCCATGGTCGATGCCGACTACAAGTTCATGTACATCAATGCTTCAGGCAACGGCTCATCTTCAGATGCCCAGGTATACAACGCCAGTCACCTCAAGGGTGGGTTGGAACGCAACCTCATCATGGGCTTCCCAGATCCAGACCCCCTGCCAATGACACACAAGATGTGCCCTATTTCATCGTGGGGGATGACGCCTTCTCCCTCAGAACCTACCTCATGAACCCTACACTTCCAGATGCCTCACCTGTGAAGAGAGGATCTTCAACTACAGGCTGCACAGGGCAAAGCGGGTGGTGGAGAATGCCTTTGGCATCCTGGCCAACAGGTTCCAGGTACTTCTCACCACCATGCAGCATCGCCCAGAGACCGTGAGGAGGATCATGAAACTTGCTGCATCCTGCACAATCTCATGCGCACCCACTACCCAGTGTTGCAAAACAGGCTCGTGGACCACCAAGGGAATGGGGACATGGAGCCTGGTGAATGGAGGCAAGTGCGAAACCTGACAGACACTGTGGATGTGCCAGGTCCCAACAGAGCTTCACGTGAAGGGAAGAAGCAGCACAACCTCCTGAAACACTGGTGCAACTCCCCAGCTGGAGCAGTGGAGTGGCAAGACAGGATGGTACATGCTTAATGGATGCTTCCTTCAGCCTGTCTCATCACACTGATGAGATTGTGTCATGTATGTTGAGTGGCCCTACAATAAACAGGGCATTTAATAAAGAGTTGTGTTTATGTTGAAATGTGTGGATGAATGATTACATTGTTATTGAAAATAAAGGGCCATATGTGTGGCAGCTAGGAGGGTGGACCATACAGTCCCACTATGCTTGCACTGGAGGTTTATCTATCCCACAGCTATTACCCATTCCACAGGTATCCCTCCCCATCCCACTGCTATCCTTACCCATCCCACAAGCATGCAAAGGCTTAAACCATTTCAAAAAGTTTCCACCAAGACTTTATTTACTAAAATAAATGAACCAAGTGTGTGAAGCAAAGATAAACTTTATTAATAACAAACTGTAAGAGCAAAATGACCCAAGGAAAGTGTCCCAAGCAAATAAAGTCAACAGGTAGCAACCCAGTCTCTGGCATTCTTCTCAGTCGCTCTGAGGCGTGCCCATAGTCTCAGGGATAAAGGGTCCAGGTACTGTGGAGGTGGCTGCTGCTGGAGTGCTGGTCTGAGGCGCCATTGGGGTGCCTGGCCCCAAGAGGACAACAGGGGATGGTGTGTGGAGGAAGCTTTCAGAGAGCTGGCTCAATCCCGTGATGTTGAGAGCCCCTTCCTCTATGACATGGGGTGTCAGTCCGAAGACCTCAGGCCGGGCTTGGCTGTGGGGTGGAGGAAGGAGGAGTGTAGTGGGGCTGTCTGGTCTGCAGCTGAGCGAGGTGAGACGTGGGTGGCATGTGTGGCATGGGTGGCATCTGTGGCGTTGGTAGCATCTGTGGCGTCGGTGGCGTTCGATGAACCTGTGGCTGGACTGGGAAGGGCTGCCTGTGCTACTGGAACTCCTGGTAGCCCTAGCCTTGGTAGGTGAGGGCCTGTGGAAAGCCTTGGAAGGGCTGTGACATCACCTGGGGTGGAGAAGCAGACCTGGACTGGGTCGTAGCAGGTTCAGCTAGGTCTGGAGGGTTGTGCTGAAGACCGGTGATCCTCTCCTTTATCACCTGGTACTGTGATTCGGACATGTCCATGAGGGTCTGGTTGACGTAGGTAAGGAATGGCTTGCGGTTTGAGGATGGTATGTCGGTGTGTACCAGCTGAGAGAGGCGATCTACACTGCTTTTGATGGTGTCCCTGATCTCCAGCAGGACAGTGTGGCTCTGCCCCTCCGGTCTGGCTCTTTGCCTGCTTTCTGTGGTGGTGGAGCTGGGAGTGGGGGTGGGTTGGTCTCTGGTGGCAGTGCCCTCTCCTTGCTCCCACTGCGTCAGGGGGTCCTCCACGTGCTCTGCCACGGGGAGTGCAGCTGTCGGGGGGGGTGTTTCATCATGGGGCGTTCCACAGATACCTGCCTGGACACAGGAGCTGACTCTTGGCCAGAAGAGGATTGGCTCTCTGTGGGCTGCCTGAGAGAGAGGTCGTCAGAGGGGCTGCTCCTTGGTGGCAGATCTCACCCTACAAGAAGCTGCACTTGGCCATCACGTAGGTCTCCCGGTTGGTGAGCTTGACCACAGCCTGGCCAGACTTCTTGAGGTGCAGCTTCCCGTACCGGGTGTGCATGTGCTTCCACCACCCGAGGAGGACCTCCGAAGTGTAGCCCAGGCTCTCCGCCTTCTCTCTCCAAGCCGCCTGCTTCTTCTTGGTGTCTCGATAGAGCCTGTGTCCCTTCAGCCACAGGTACTCATTTTCCCTCAGCCATTCGAGCACCTCATCCTCATGTTTCTCTTCGATGGAGTATTGCCTCCTCTCCCATTCTCGTGTATGCCTCTTCCTCCCTCTGGCAGGGCCTTCTTGGCTTGAGAGGGGCTTCGAGGTTCTAGGGGCTGGTCCACCACACCACCACCACCCCCAGCAGCAACAACAGTAGTAGCAAAAGCAGCAAAAGCAGCACCAGCAGGACCAGCAGCATCAGCAGCACCAGCAGCACCAGGAGCACCAGGATCAGCAGAAGCAGAGTAAGTACCAGCAGCACCAGAAGGACCAGCAGGACCAGGAGCACCAGCAGCACCAGGAGCAGCACCAGAAGAAGCACCAGCACCAGGAGCAGCGCCAGCAGAGTAAGCACCAGCAGAAGCACCAGCACCAGGAGCAGCACCACCAGAGTGAGCACCAGCAGAAGCCCCAGCACCAGCAGAGTCAGCACCAGTAGCAAAAGCCGCAGCAGAAGCAGAGTCAGGGCCAGGGGGTGGGATGGTGGCCCTGTCCTTCTTGCTAGGGCTGGCAGAAGATGGCACAGGCTTCCTCTTCTTCCCCATGGTTGTTGGCTGGAGATGTGTCTGGCAGCAGGTCTTTCCTCTGAATGGTGACCTGCTTGCGAGCTGCATCCTATTATATCCGCGGGGCTGACGCAATGCATCCTCCCCGCCTGCGCAGTGAATGCTTTGCATCCGCTGTATCAGTTCGGCATCCGCTCTGTATCCGTTTCACTGTGCTCCCCCAGAAGCCCTGCTGATGTGCCATCCGTTTCCATCTGCTAGGCTTCCGTGGAGCATCCGCTTAACATCCTGGCTACATCCTCCCCCTGTCCGTTCCTTTCCGTTGTTGTCCGCTCTGTTTATGCAAATTTGGGGCACTTTTGAGAGCGGATAACAACGGATGGAAAATTTTCTCGTTCGCTGTGTCCTTTTTACATACTTTTTGCATCCGTCGGCCTATGTGACAGGCCCTTTAGAAACACCAATCAAGCAGAACACAGCAAATTCCAAGACCAATAAACACAGACCAAGACTCCCAACTAATATTGAAGAAAAAAACCATTCTGGCACAGACTAGCCCCACATTTAAAACACAAACTGCTGTGAAAGTCTGACTCACAGACAAACACAATACAGAAGCCTGATGATGGCAGATGAGATTCTGCCGAAACGTTGCTACAACTTTAAAAGCACAACTATAATGACATGGGAAAATACCCGAACAAAGCTGAATACATGTAAGTACCCGCGAAAACTTTAGAAGATACACACATACACACACACACACACACACACACACACACACACACACACACACACATATATATATATATATATATATATATATATATATATGCTGATTAGCTTCCTTTGGGTATTATCCCATGTCATTGTAGTGCTTTTAAAAGCACTACAATTGATGTGGTATAATACCCAAAGGAAGCTAAACAGCACACATGTAAGTATCTTAGCCATAGTTTGGGTTTGTGGGTGGCATTAGCCAGGGCTCTGGATTCGAATTCTTCCATGAACAGATTTGCAATGACGGGTGACAGTGGTGATCCCATAGGGGCTCCTTCAATTTGCTTGTATCTTTGTCCTTTGTATATGAAATATGTGTTGGTTAGGCAGTGTTCTGTTAGTTCCATGAGGTCTTTGGCTGGTTGGTATTTATTTTTGATGATTTCAAGAGTTTCTTTTATTGGGACTTGAGTGAATAGTGAAACCACGTCGAAACTTACAAGCAGATCTTCTTGTTCTACGTGTAGATCTTTGATCATTTCTAAGAAGTGGTATGAGTTTTTTACATATGAAGCTGCGGTTTCAGCATGGGGCTGTAGTTGTTTTGCTAAGTATTTAGCTAGGTTTTGTAATGGTGCTCCTATGGAGCTGACTATGGGTCTGAGAGGTATGCCTTCTTTGTGTATTTTTGGGAGGCCGTATAATTTGGGGCATCTAGAAGATTTTTCTCTTGGGATGATCGTCTGTTGGATTTCTTTGCTTATGTGGCAGGTTATAATTTTCTTCTTGGTTAATTTTTCTAGATATGTGGTTGGGTCTGTGTTTATAGGTTTGTATGTGGAGTCTTGGAGTAGGTCTGTCAATTTTGTTTCATAGTCTTTTCTGTCCATTACTACTGTGGCATTTCCTTTGTTTGCTGGGAGTATTATTATGCTGTTATCATTTGTCAGGTTTTGTAATGCTCTGAATTCATCTTTTTGCAAATTATTTTTTGGTGGTTTCGTTGTGCATAAGATGTGAGTAACCTGGTGTCTTATTCTGTCAGCTTCATCTGTATTTAATTTGGT
>BLBF01014155.1:0-11370 GCA_015471245.1 Laticauda colubrina
AGTTAGCAAAGTCCATGTAGAATATCCTATGTCAGTTCACTTACAAATCAGTCCTTTGTTCTCTCTCCCGTTCAAGCAATGCAGTCTTGATTCCAAGCAGTAATCAGGGATCATCAAAGCCAGAGAGAGTGAGAGCAAGCCGTAGTCTTGCTACTTTTATATTGTTTTCTTAACCACTACTTTAATTGCTATTTCACAGTTAAAACTGCATACACTCTAACATACACTAACTATGATTCATAGTTATTATTTCACCTAAACCAGTTAGGGTAAACAATGTTATCCCTAACAGCGTTAACCAATGGATGGCAAGTGTTTCTCTCCGTTTTACATCCTCTTTCCAACCGTTGGTGCAGTGTGACATGGGCTTTAGTGGTATATAAGAAGGAGCAAGGGGTACAGCACAATCAGACTTGCAAATGTGTTATTATAGCCAAGCTCAATAAAAATGCTCTCTGTTGTCCTATAGTGTTGATTTCCTGGTCTGCTCTACCTAGTGAAGATTACAATCACACAAAAGGCACAAAGCAGTACTAGAGAAAGCATTTGGAAATTATCTTTTAGTTATTTGAACATGTAACAGGCAGATGAATATAGAATTCTAGTGTAAAGTATTAACACATGGGGGAAAGTATTAACAATGTGGGGGAAACAGAAACCACTAAACTTTTGCTAAGAAATTAGAATATATGGAAGAGTGATAGCAAATAGCATGTATGTATGTGTGTATGTATGTTTGTATGTATGTATGTATGTATGTATGTATGTATGTATGTATGTATTTATGTTATTCAGCTTTGTTTGGGTATTTTCCCACATCGTTATAGTTGTGCTTTTAAAGTTGTAGCAACATTTCAGCAGAATCTCATCTGCCATCATCAGGCTTTTAAAGCCATTTCTGTTTTAAATTTGGGACTGGCCTATTGCTGTGCCAGAATGTTTTTTTTCTTCATCCTGATTGGTTGGGAGTCTTGGTCTGTGTTTATTGGTCTTGGAGTTTGCTGTATTCTGCTTGATTGGTGTTTCTAATATGTTCTGTCTGTTTTGTGGCTTTTTTTTTTTGTCTTGATTGGCTGGCAACATAGTGTTTCCTGTATTGGAGGCTTTTCATGTGGCTTGGCTCCAAGTAAACTGACGGCCATCATTTATTAGGAAGCTAGGTTTCATCTGGGTGCCTGGTTGGGGTGTGTTTGAGCTGGAGGTATCAGGGGGGGGTCTGTTTGTGCCCAGGTGTTTGCCTGGCTTGTGGTGTGGAGATTGTTTTGTTTGTGAGTGCAGGCTTCCAATTGACAGTCTGGTAGAGTCATCTCTTTTATTCATGCTTTCAGGTCTTTTTTCAATCTCTATGGCTTCTCTGATAATTCTGTAGCTGGGGTTTTCCATGGTGGCTAGGGTTTTTGGTGCTTCCTAATAAACTCCAAGACCAATAAACAGACCAAGACTCCCAACCAATCAGGATGAAGAAAAAAAACATTCTTCCACAGCGTAGGCTAGCTCCAAATTTAAAACAGAAACGGCTGTGAAAGTCTGACTCACAGACGAACACAATACAGAAGCCTGATGATGGCAGATGAGATTCTGCTTGAAACGTTGCTACAACTTTAAAAGCACTACAATGACATGGGATAATACCTGAAGCTGAACAGCACACATGTATATATATATGTATGTATGTGTGTGTGTATATATATGTATGTATTTGTAGGTCTAGGTCTGTTCAGGTGTAAGATTAAGACTATCTTGGCGATGTTTCGGCAAGGTCCCACTCACCATCCTCAGGCTGGTACCTTTGGCTTCATGTCAGTGCAAGCTTTGCCCCCAATGTACAGGTTACCTTCTGGCTAGAGAAAAACTCTTCCACGAACAGCCTGTGACTGCAGAAAATTAAGTCCAAAACATGGTCAACACAAACTGTAACTTAAAGTCCAAACAAGCCAAACTGAAGTAATTAGTTTGGCATAGCAGGAGCAAGAATTTCAGACTTGAAGGCATGGCAAAACTCACACAGTTGGGAAGACACCAGGAACACAAGTCACAACAACATAGGATACAATCATATTTGCTGCCAACCGCCTGCCACACGCAGCCTGCCTTTCTTATAAATTTTCATTAGCTAGGTGTGGCTAATGAAGAGAATCAGGGCCCTTTCCCTCCCCCATAAGCCATGCAACCCACATTGCTCTCTTCTCCGTTTCTCCCTGCTTGTGCTAGGATAAAGGAGGGGATGGGCCTAGTTCTTCCTCTGAACTCCCTCTCCCTTGTTCTATCTCTTCCCTGCTCTGCCCAGCTGGACTTTGCTCTTCCCCAACCTCCACAGCCAATGGAGCCACACTCCCATTCCCTGTCAGCTATTTGGCTTCCTCATTGGATTCAGACAGGTGGGATTCTGCTGGTTCTGACTGGTTTGATAGAACCCCTTGTTAACTTTCTAAGCAGTTCAGAGGACCTGGTAAGTTAGAAGAAATCTCCTTTTGTTTTTTTTCCACCATTTATTTATTTATTTATTTTGTCAAACGCTTACAATATAATAGAAATAAGAATGAACATAAGTTTAAATACATGAAATAGGAACTAATAATTGGGGACAATAGGACAAGGATGGTAGGCACGATTGTGCGCTTATGCATGCCCCTTATTACATTCTTGGCAGTATGCCTAGACTTACTGTCTCCAAAAAAGGGTTGTTTTTTTAACTTTCTTAAAGGGGAAGGTTTATTTTAAGCTTTTTACACTGCTGTTGGAAGGAGATACTCCCCTGGATATACTTCAAGCCACATGCAACAATCAGCACTTTGAAGAAATAATTAAATAATTGGAAAGGAGCTTTTAATGACAAGGAACCAAGATGAGTGACAAGGCTTCTTGGCTAGCTAGAAAAAATGACATTTGAACATGAGTTTTCAAACCCTTTCTGAGTTTTGTTCTAAAACTGGTTTTTGGTGAGGTTTAATTCTGTCTTTGGTGCATTTAATCCTGTGATGGAATAATTTTCCCTATTCAGCTTTGTTTGGAAGGAAAAAGGTTAATCTCTGTTCCTGAAAAATAATCTGGCCAGCTTCTGTGTCTATTTGTTCTGGTAATTGGTTTAACAAACAACAGCTACTGTTGTGATTTAATTATCTGTATTGTGTTTGAATTTTTTCCTGCCTCTTTTCCTGGTTTCTTTTTCTATCTGGGGAGGGGTCTTCCTTGGCTGCTTTAGTGGTATCTGGCATTGTCCTTTTGGGGTGTACTTCCAAGGGGCAGGATGCAAGCTTGGCACTGATTTTTTTTACTGCCTTTCTGGGGGGCATGTGACCGTTCCTTAAATCTGGATGATTTCCTTAGGATATCTTGTGAGATGAGTAAGACCATTAAGTGCTGTCAACCTTCAAGATTTTCCTCCTTTTGCTTTGCTTCTTTTGGCTGTCAAAAGTAACGGGAGGAGGAGGGGGGAATGATTATGGGAACTGAGCTGGAGGTGTTACAAGCCAGAACTATAAGCTGTATAAACTTGGGGGGGGGTACATTCTTGCTTAGGTTTCTATCCTATGCTATGCTCAGCTGCAACCCTTTATAAAACTTTGTCAAGGTCAACGGACAGAAGCCTCATCACCACCTGGAGATGCCCACATGATGATATACACAACCTTTAATTGGATGAGCCAATTGAACTATTGTGGTGGGAACATTATATACAAACATTACTTTGTATATGTGATTTATGCACCCATTTTCTCAGATTCAGAATTCTTTTGTTGCTACCACTTGATTTCCAGTAAAAGATATCTTTTCACTGATTAAAAGAGTCTAAGTATTTCTTTCTTGGATTTTGAATGGAGCACCAGCTGGCATTCTGAATCTGAGAAAATGGGTGCGTAAATCACATATACTCAGTTTCGGTTTCACCCCCCCTTTGGCTTTTGCGAAGATTGCAATGCCTATCACAAATCTTCTAAAAACCAAAGGGGAGGTGAAACCAAAGCCTAGTAAACCCCTGGAGTGGTCCATGGAATGTCGGGCTGCTTTTGAGAAGCTGAAATGACTGTTTGCTGCTGAACAAGTACTCAAGCACCTGGACATAGATGCTCCTTTTGTAATCCAAGCCGATGCGAGTGACGTAGCAGTAGGGGTAGTGTTACTACAAGCAAATGAGACGGGGACTCTGCAACCATGTGCATATACTTCCCGTAAACTAACGGAAAACAAAAGAAGATGGACCATCTGGGAAAATGAAGCTTTTGCAGTTCGCTGGGCTCTGTTAACCTAGAGGCATTTCTTAGAAGGGGCAAAACACCCATTTGAGGTGTGGACGGATCATAAACATTTGGAGGCTTTGAAAACACCTCGGAAGCTGTCTCCCAAGCAAGTTCGCTGGGCGCAGTACTTTAAGCGCTTTAATTTTTCATTGAAGTACATTCCAGGGGGGAAGAACTCCATGGCAGATGCTTTATCTAGATTACCTTAATATAATAGTGCTCACCAAGAAGTAGTACGGCCAATTGTCCCAACCACACAGTTGGCAGCTCCAGTGGTTTACCAGAGCCCAGAAAAAGAAGGAGGTTGATTTATCAAATGATTTGACTGCACAGTTAAGGGATGCTCTAAAACTTGATGATTGGTTCCTTGCTCACTCAAATAACTGTACGGTTAGAGATGGATTGGCATGGGTAGGGGCCAAATTATATGTGCCAGCAAAGCTGAGAAACCAAATATTACAGCAAGCTCATGATTCTAAAGCCGCTGGTCATTTTGGATTCGTGAAAACCTTACACTTAGTTAAAAGGCAATTTGGGTGGCCTACCTTGAAAAAGGACATTGAGACTTATGTAACTAGTTGTCCTATTTGTTCCTCAGCCAAATGGCCTCCTGATAAACCAGCAGGCTTACTACAACATATGGCTAGACCAACCACTCCATGGGAGGAAATCTCAATGGATTTTATAGTGGAATTACCTGAAAGTGAGGGGAATACAGTTATTTGGGTAGTAATTGATTTGTTTTCCAAACAGGTACATTTCATTCCTTGTCCGAAAATCCCATCTGCGAAAACGTTGGCTAAACTATTTATTTTACATATCTACAGGTTACATGGAGTTCTGAACGCATAATCTCAGACAGGGGTGTCCAGTTTACCTCAAACTTTTGGAAGGAGTTCCTGAAGTTATTGGGCTCCGCCCAGGATATAAGCTCCGCCCATCACCCACAAACCAATGGGGCTTGTGAGAGGACTAACTCGGTATTGGAACAATATCTTTGATGTTATATAAATTATCAGCAAGATAATTGGGCTGACCTCTTGCCATTCACTGAGGTGGCATATAGTAATTGGTTACATAGTAGTACTGGGTTTACTCCATTTAAAGTAGCTTCAGGACAAGACTTTGTACCCATACCCGAGCTTCCACGGGAGAAGGTTTGCTTAGGTTTCTATCCTACGTTATGCGCAGCTTCAACCCTTCATCAAACTATGTCAAGGTCAACGGACAGAAGCCTCATCACCACCTGGAGATGCCCACATGATGATATACACAACTTTTAACTGGATGAGCCAATTGAACTATTGGGGGTGGGAATGTTGCCATTACTTTGTATATGTGATTTATGTGCCCATTTTCTCAGATTCAGAATTCTTTTGTTCCTACCACTTGATTTCCTGTAAAAGATATCTTTTCTCCGATTAAAAGAGTCTTATTTCTTTCTTGGATTTTGAATGGAGCACCAGCTGACAGGTGCAAATGGTTCTAAGGACTGCTTTTTCTGGGTGTGCTCCTTCTGGAGAACTTAAATGACCTCTGGGTTTCACTTTATGAATGAAAGCTGGATGCTGATAGTGATCATTGCATTTTAACTATTTTAATTCCTCAAGGTGCTCTGGCACCTGCCTGATTTGTAATGCTGGCTTGCAGGTATTTTTAATCTAATGATTGGTATTTTTTGCATTTTTGCAACTTTTAATCTTTTAACAATCTAACTTTTTGCATTTTTGTACAGGTAATTGACTTACAACAATTCATTTAGTGACCATTCAAAGTTACAATGACACTGAAAAAAGGGACTTATGACCATTTTTCACACTTACAACCATTGTAGCATCACCACGGTCATGAAAAGCCAGGCGAGAAGTGCCCCTTGAGGTGAGTGACATCGAGTTGGCCAGACCATCCAGTCACATGACCACCAAGCCACACCTACCAACTAAGCCACGCGCACCGAACCAGTTGTTAAAAAATTTGAATCCCACCCCTGGATCCAGACTCTGACAGGGGTATGACAGGTGTGAAACTGGCCACACCCACATCCACCCCAGCTCCACCAATGGGAAAAATGTTACAAAACATCACATGATGGTAACATGATGCCGCCAGTTTGACACCCATGCACTTGAGGAGAGACTGATATATAACATCATGGCAGAAATGGCAAAGGCAAAATCTAGTCAGGGTAAAAAGAAATGGCAACTTTCCCTTCTTTCCCTCCTTCCCTTCTCCAACCCACTCCATGGGTACATTATGGGAACACTGGAATTACTACTTGCCAGCTATTTGATTCTCTAATCTATTCCTAAATAGAAGTATGTTTCATTGATTTCAGTCATGCATCCAAGAAAGTATGGTCATGCTTTTAGGAGGAATATATCAACAGAAAGGAAATTTACAGAACAATCCATCATTTATTTATTTGATTTGTCAATTGCTTACAAGATAATAGGTACAAAATCTTACTCTTGTATAATAAACATGAGTAAGAATACAGGATATAGGTATGAAAAAATGGAGACAAAAGGACAGAGACGGTAGGCATGATGGTGCACTTATGCATGCCCCTTACAGACCTCTTACGAATGGGGTGAGGTCAATGGATAGAATTTATGGAACAATCCATCATACATTCTATGTTGTTTCTAATTGATTTTCACAACCTTATAAAATCTCAGGAGGTGGCACAGCCCAATTGACTTCAGTGAATGTTAAGAAACAGGCAATTCAAAGCTCTTTAGTACTTTGAGAGAAGACGATCTGGGGAAATGGCTTCCCAAGATTATAGGGCGGGCTGGTAAGTAAAACAAAAACAACCCTTAGTATATGGCAATGAGAAACAATGTTCCCAAAATAACAACCAATAAAGGAGAATATTTGTAGCTCAGGGTTGAAATGCGGGGTCCTTGGTGCTCTCTGAGCTTGCTTGTTTTCTGGCAGACATTTTCTTGGAGAAAAACTGAAAAAACCACGATGTAAAGCCCCTGTCACACAGCACCAACGGATGTAAAAGAGAGAGAAACACTTGCCATCCATTGGTTAACGCGATGCATCCATTCTGTACTCACTGTGTCCATTTTTCATCCTCTCTATCCGTCGAGCATCCGTCTACTGACATTTCATCCGCTCAAAAAGTTTTGAGCTGCACAAAACTTTTTGAGCGGAAAATGTATCCAACGCATTCGTTAGACATCCGCTACGCATACGGGGAACAATCAGTTAGACGTCCATCGTCATCCGTTATGCATCTGCTATATCCACTAGGCATCTGCTGCGCATCTACTCCAGTGGAAAACGGACACAGGGAGGAAGCGAAACAGACGTGGAACGGACACGCAGCGTTAGTAGCACGGACGTAAAAAGGATGAAAGTGGATGCAGCTTGCATACAAAGCATTAAAATGGAAAAAACGTTCGTATAGGGGACGTATCTCGGATATTTAGGATGTCTGCAGGATGCCTAGAGGATGCAAAAGGACACCTAGTGGAAAACCTATATTTCCTATAAAAAGGGGGAGAAATCCGTCAACAAGGCAATGGGGACATGGAGGCTGGGGAATGGAGGCAAGGGCGAAACCTGATAGACACTGTGGATGTGCAAGGCCCCAACAGAGCTTCACATGAAGGGAAGAAGCAGCGCAACCTCCTGAAACACTGGTGCTACTCCCCAGCTGGGGCAGTGGAGTGGCAAGACAGGTTGGTAGATGCTTCATGGAAGCTTCCTTGAGCCTATCTCATCACACTGATGAGATTGTGCCATGTATGTTGAGTGGCCCGACAATGAACAGGGCATTTAATAAAGAGTTGTGTTTATGCTGAAATGTGTGGATCAATGATTGCATTGTTATTGATAATAAAGGGCCATAGGTGTGGCAGCTGGGAGGGTGGACCATACAGTCCCACTATGCTTGCACTGGAGGTTTATCTATCCCACAGCTATTACCCATCCCACAGGTATCCTAACCCATCCCACAGCTATTACCCATCCCACAGGTATCCCTGCCCATCCCACAGCTATTACCCATCCCACAGGTATCCTGCCCATCCCACTGCTATCCTTACCCATCCCACAAGCATGCAAAGGCTTAAACCATTTCTAAAAGTTTCCACCAAGACTTTATTGACTAAAAGAACTCAACCAAGTGTGTGAAGCAAAGATAATCTTTATTAATAACAAACTGTAAAAGAAAATGACCCAAGTAAAGTGTCCCAAGCAAAGACAAAGTCAACAGTTAGCAACCCAGTCTCTGGCCCTCTTCTCAGTCACTCTGTGGCATCCCATAGTCTCAGGGGTGAATGGTCCAGCTGCCGTGGAGGTGGCTGCTGCTGGAGTGCTGGTCTGAGGTGCCACTGGGGTGCCAGGCCCCGAGAGGACAACAGGGGATGGTTTGTGGAGGAAGCTCTCAGAGAGCTAGCTCAGTCCTGTGATGTTGAGAGCCCCTTCCTCCAGGACATGGGGTGTCAGTCCCAAGACCGATGACAGATGTTCTGAGGCCGGGCTTGGCTGTGGGGTGGAGGAAGGAGGAGTGTATGGGGCTGTCTGATCTGCAGGTGAGCGAGGTGAGGCGTGGGAGGCATCTGTGGCATCGGTGGCATCTGTGGCGTCGGTGGCACTGGTGGCATACGATGAACCTGTGCCTGGACTGGGAAGGGCTGCCTGTGCTGCTGGAACTCCTGGTAGCCGTAGCCTTGGTAGGTGAGGGCCTGTGGAAAGCCTTGGAAGGGCTGTGACATCACCTGGGGTGGAGGAGCAGACCTGGACTGGGTGGGAGCAGGTTCATCTGGGCCTGGAAGGTTGTGAAGAAGACCGGTGATGCTGTCCTTGATCACCTGGTACTGGGGTTCCGACATGTTCATGAGGGTCTGGTTGACATAGGTGAGGAAGGGCTTGCGGTTGGAGGATGGGGCGTCGTTGTGTACCAGCTGAGAGAGGAGATCTACGCTGCTCCTGATAGTGTCTCTTATCTCCAGCAGGACAGTGTGGCTCTGCCCCTCCAGTCTGCCTCTCTGCCTTTCTGTGGAGGTGGAACTGGGGGTGGATGCAGGTTGGGCTATGGTGGAAGTGTCATCTCCTTTCTCCCACTGCGTCAGGGGGTCCTCCATGCGCTCTGCCATGGGTAGTACAGCTGTTGGGGGGTTCTCCATCGTGGCACGCTCCACAGATACCTGCCTGGACACAGGAGCTGACTCTTGGCCAGAAGAGGACTGGCTCTCAGCAGACTGCCTGAGAGAGAGGGTTGTGAGTGGGGCTGCTCCTCGGTGGCGGATCTCACCCTCCAAGAAGCTGCACTTGGCCATCACGTAGGTCTCTCTATCCATCAGCTTGACCGCAGCCTGGCCAGATTTCTTGAGGTGCAGCTTCCCGTACCAGGTGTGCATGTGCTTCCACCAGCCGAGGAGCACCTCCGAAGTGTAGCCCAGGCTTTCCGCCTTCTCTCTCCAAGCAGCCTGCTTCCTTTTGGTGTCTCGATAGAGCCTGTGTCCCCTCCGCCATAGATACTCATTCTCTCTCAGCCACTCCAGCACCTCCTCCTCATGTTCCTCTTCTATGTTGTATTGCCTCCTCTCCCGTTCACGCGTTTGCCTCTTCCTCCCTTTGGCAGGGCCCTATGGGCCCTCATCAGAGGGGCTTCGAGGTTCTAGGGACTGCTCCACCACACCAGCAGCAGCAGCAGCAGCAGTAGCAGCAGCAGCAACAACAGTAGCAGCAAAAGCAGGACCAGCAGCACCAGCAGCACCAGCAGGACAGGATCAGCAGCAGCAGAGTAAGCACTAGCAGCACCAGCAGCACCAGCAGGACCAGGAGCAGCGGCAGCAAAGTAAGCACCAGCAGAAGCACCAGGAGCAGCGCCAGCAGAAGCCCCAGCACCAGAAGAGTCAGCCCGAGCAGCAGAAGCCCCAGCAGAAGCAGAGTCAGGGCCAGGGGGTGGGATGGTGGCCCTGTCCTTCTTGCCAGGGTTGGCAGCAGATGGCACAGGCTTCCTCTTCTTCCCCATGGTTGTTGGCTGGCTGGAGCTGTGTCTGGCAGCAGGTCTTTCCTCTGAATGGTGACCTGCTTGGGAGCTGCTTCCCTTTATATCCGCGGGGCTGATGCAATGCATCCTCCCCGCATGCGCAGTGAATGCTTTGCATCCGCTAGGCATCTGCTAGGCATCCGCTAGGCTTCCGTGATGCATCCGCTTCATCCGCTAGGCATCCGCTCTGCATCCGTTCCTTCCGTTGCGTGTCTGCTTCGCTGTGCTCCCCCGGAAGCCCTGTGGATGTGCCATCTGCTTCCATCCACTTCTATCCGCTAGGCTTCCATGGAGCATCTGCTTAACATCCTGGCTACATCCTCCCCCTGTCCGTTCCTTTCCATTGTTGTCCGCTATGCTTATGCAAATTCAGGGCACTTTTGAGAGCGGATAACAATGGATGGAAAATTTTCTCGTCCGCTGTGTCTTTTTTACATACGTTTTGCATCCATCGGCCTATGTGACAGGCCCTTAAGAAAAACTGGCAGAAGACTGACAGGACACATCCATGAACACCAACTGACAGTTAGAGGCATGATGAAAATTCTTTAATTTCACAACATATAGACAGATTTAGCCATAGTTTCAATTGGGGAAAATGTGACAATCCTAGACCAGGCCAAGTCCAAAAATGCCTGGGAATTTCTAGAATGGCACTCTGACATATCAGCCATCAATAGACACATAGACATTAACAAGAGCTATAGAAAATGCAAGAGACAAATCAACCATCCCAAAAGAGAAATAGACTCCAGCACCTCTCCACCAGTAATCAGCACTCACATCAGGATAAATTAAGGTCAACTTCAGTCCAACAATCAAGTAAGCAATATGCCAATCAAGAAACTGTTAAAAGAGCCATCAGTAAACAGCCCAAATAAAGAATCCCTAAGACTGCCCCACCCACACAGAGAAGACACCAAAACATAAACTGACAGTAAACAGCACTCATTACTGGCACTGAAGATAGTATGTAGAGATTCTCAGTCATCCAGGTCATGGTTGTCCCAAAAGTTCTTTTTCAGGAGGCAACTGGGCTTTCTTGTTTTTTCTTTGAAGTTGTTTCATTTCTCATCCAAGAAGCTTCTTCAGCTCTGACTTCAGCTCCATTCCCCACCA
>BLBF01014160.1:0-26241 GCA_015471245.1 Laticauda colubrina
AACCACAGAATCATCAGAGAAGCCATAGAGATTGAAAAAAGACCTGAAAGCATGAATAGAAGAGATGATTCCAGCAGACTGTCAATCATTTGGAAACCTGCACTCTCAAATAGAAAGATCTCCACACCACAAAACAGACAAACACCTGAGCACAGACAGACTCCCTCTGATGCCTCCAACTCAAACACCCCCACACCTGAGCACAGACAGACTCCCTCTGATGACTCCAACTCAAACACCCCCCCCACCAGGCATCCATGCAGAGGCCTGATGATGGCAGATGGGATTCTGCTGAAACATTGCTACAACTTTAACAACACTACAATGACGTGGGATAATACCCGAGGGAAGCTAAACAGCACACACACACACACACACACACACACACACACACACACATATATATATATATATTTCTTAAGTTTCCGTGGTTATTTATATGTATGGTATTCAGCTTTGTTTGGGTATTTTCCCACGTCATTATAGTTGTGCTTTTAAAGTTGTAGCAATGTTTTCGCAGAATCTAATCTGCCATCATCGGGCTTCTGTATAGTGTTTGTCTGTGAGTCAGACTTTCACAGTCGTTCCTGTTTTAAATTTGATGCCAGCCTATGCTATGCCAGAATGGTTTTTTTCTTCATCCTGATTGGTTTGGAGTCTTGGTCTGCGTTTATTGATCTTGGAGTTTGCTGTGTTCTGCTTGATTGGTGTTTCTAATATCTTCTGTCTGTTTTGTAGCTTTTTTTGTCTTGATTGGCTGGCAACATTGTGTTTCCTGTATTGGAGGCTTTTAGTGCGGCTTGGCTCCGAGTAAACAGACAGCTATCATTTATTAGGAAGCTAGGTTTCATCTGGGCGCCTGGATGGGGTGTGTTTGAGCTGGAGGTATCGGGGGGTGGTCTGTTTGTGCCCAGGTGTTTGCCTGGCTTGTGGTGTGGAGACTTTTTGTTTGTGAGTGCAGGCTTTCAAATAACTGACAGTCTGGTGGAGTCATCTCTTCTATTCATGCTTTCAGGTCTTTTTTCAATCTCTATGGCTTCTCTGATAATTCTGTGGCTGGGGTTTTCTAGAGTGGCTAGGGTTTTGGTGCCATTGAATTCGATGCTATGACCTGTGGCTTTCATGTGTTGGACTATGACGAAGTGTGTTCCAGCTTTTTTACTGCATTTTTGTGTTCATCCAGATGGGTATAACACAGATGAACACAATATAGAAGCCTGATGATGGCAGATGAGATTCTGTGGAAACGTTGCTACAAATTTAAAAGCACAATTATAATGACATGGGAAAATACCTGAACAAAGCTGAATACCAAATGTTCTGTATAACTTGGAAGAGTCCAAGTTGAACATTCTGATTGGCCAGAAAGGCTGAAAGCGGATTGGTTCGCTAGGAACCAATCCAGGGAGCCGCTTAAAGGCAGCAAAGTTAAAGAAATGTCATTGGTTATAAGCCTGGAGGCAAGCCTGTATAAAAAGGGCTGCCGTGGCTTTAGCCAGTCGTTCCGTTACTATTGCTTATTTGAAATAAATACTTGTTTACTGGAACCCAGTCTACCGCACGTTTTTCCAGACGGAACACTGGCGACGAAGGTGGGATCATCCTGAAGCAGAGACCGAGCACGCGGCAAGAAAACCACGCTAGAAGTGATGGCTGGTAATAACGTGTCGCCCGCACCTTTCAACTCCAAAGAAGAAGATTAGGAATCATACATTGATCATTTCCTGATACTTTTAGAGAGTAACAAAATGGAGGAAATTTTGGATCAGCGGAAGAGGGCTGTCTTCCTAACTCATTGTGGGCCAACCGTGTTCAAGATGGCCAAGGCATTGGCGAAGCCCAGAGACGTGAAACAGATGACCTGGTTTGAGCTTAAGTGAATGCTAAAGGCTCACTACGCGCCTGTGGTGTCAAATCTCATTAATAGACACGAGTTCTACAAAAGAGACCAAAGGGAAGATGAGACCATCACTGATTTTGTAGCGGCCCTCCGACATCTGGGTGGAGCTTGCGAATTCCAGAATATGGATGAAGCCATGTGAGATTGTGCTGTCTTAGGCCTAAAAGACTCTAACTTACAAAGTAAATTATTGAATAAGCCTAATATAACTGTGGCTGAAGCGACCGAGGAAGCCACCACTGCAGAAGAAGCGAAAAAATCAGCGGCGACAATGAAGCTGATGAATGCCAATACTGACGTGACGACCATACCCAGGGGAAAGAAGCAAGCTCCCTCTACCACACACCACAAAGACCTTGGCACATCATCAGAAACAGAAGAAGATGATGATGAGGTCCACCGCCTAAACGCAAACAAAAAAAGGCGCGAAAAAAAATTGGCAAGAATGCGCTGGCTGTGGAGGGAACCACCCCTGAGCCAAGTGCAGGTTCCTTGATGTCATCTGTCGGGCTTGCAAGAAAAGGGGACACATTGAGAGAGTATGCAGAAATCGTAAAAACAACAGTCCTAGCAGGCACAGTAATTTCCTACTAAGAACTGAATTGAGGCAAGCCGACAGAAAATGGGAGTGCAGCAAAGGAACCAGCAACCGAGAAAAAACCCACCAGACTGTCACTATCGGAAGCGCCCAGACGGAAAGCGGGAGAAAGGTCAAAATTATAGTGAGGGAGAAGGCGGAGCTACGTCTCGGTGTTACAGCTGCGATCTCGGGGCTCTGAGATCGTAACTGATATTTTCGCCCCTGGTCGGTTCTAACGGACCTAAACCGTCCCGTAGAGACGGGGATTGTGAAGGGCACAGTCCCAGGATCCCAGAGATATCGCAAAATCTCTGGTTTGATCCGGGAGAAGCCCTTTTGCTGGAAGCGGAAAGGCAGCCTCCAAAGCTGCTGAAGTCGGGACAGCTCCGGAAAGAAAGGGATTTAAATGAGCGTGTATCGGTTGGGTGAGAAATTCTTTTGCATTATAAATTGATTAAGACTTGAAAGGACATCCTGAATAAAGAAGAAATCTGTGACTTTATTTTTGCTTGACTGAATCTTGGTTGAGCGGCGTTTAAGTGATGTCAAATTGAGACTTGGATTTTTTTTTATTTTCTTTGAGGACTTTAATGTGACTTTGTAGGTAACCGGATTGAATTTTCTCTTATATATATTTTTATTCTTCACTTGATTTTTATTTTTTATTTTTTTAACTTTCTTTTTAGGATAGAGGCTCCCTTTGGCTATCTTTTTTTTCTTTTTGTTTGAGTTTTTTATAAATATTTTTTCTTTTGGCTGGGGGGGGAAAGAGTATTAAGAGATGCTGCAACACTGCCAACTAGAGGCTTGAAAATATTTTATTTGAATTGGGGAGAAAAGCACTTCTTTTCAAGGACATTTTAATGTGATAAGATAGAGGGAGAATACAGTAAAATATTATTACAGGTGCTCTCTTGGACTCTTATCAATATTTCAACATTTGAGGCTTGGCTTTGAAGTTGCTGGAGAAGACAGTCATAATAAGAGCCTTGGATAAAAAAATAAAGTGTAGTGTACAGTGTGTGTGTGTATATATATATATATATATATATATATATATATATATATATATATATTTGTTTTTTTAAGTTATCGCGGGTACTTACATGTGTGCTGTTCAGCTTCCTTCGGGTATTATCCCAGGTCATTGTAGTTCTGTTAAAGTTGTAGCAACGTTTCAGCAGAATCTCATCTGCCATCATCAGGCTTCTGTATGGATGTGGGTCTTACAGACCTGACAGCATGAATAGAAGAGATGATTCCAGCAGACTGTCAATCATTTGGAAGCCTGCACTCTCAAATAGAAAGATCTCCATGCCACAAGCCAGGCAAACACCTGGGCAAAAACAGACTCTCTCTGAAAGCTCCAACCTAACCCCCCCACCAGGCACCCAGGTGAAACCCAGCTTGCTAATAAAGAGCAGCCGTCCCTTCACACGCAGCCAAGCTGCACTGAAAGCCTCCAACACAAGAACAGACTGTTGCCAGCCAATCAAAGCCACAAAACAGACAGAAGAAACCAGGAACACCAATCAATCAAACTCCAAGTCCAATGAAATAGGTCCAGGCTCCCAGCCAATCAGAATGAACCAGCCTCAAATTTAAAAACCAGGAGCTGTAAGACCCACATCCATACAGAAGCCTGATGATGGCAGATGAGATTCTGCTGAAACGTTGCTACAACTTTAACAGAACTACAATGACGTGGGATAATACCCAAAGGAAGCTGAACAGCATATATATATATATATATATATATATACCTTTGAAATTCCTACTCGCCAGCCTTTTTGTAAATTTTAACTCTAGTATTTTTGCTTTTTATTTTAAAGGGAAAGCCTCAGAGCTCTTTCTTTTTTCTTTTCTTTCTTTTTTATTCTTGCCTCTTCGCTTCTTCCATTTATTTCAATTGGACTAGGGTCTAGAAGAACCTGAAGACCTTTCTTTTTCCTTTTTCCTTTTTTCTTTTTTGGTTTTGGGCTTTTTACTATTGGATATTTTTTTTTTTGATTTTTTTGGACTATATTTGGTTACTACACCAGCTGGATTTAAAGTCAAAGAGAGCTTGAAGCCTTGGAAATATTAAAATGAGCAGGAAACCAAAATCATTCGGCGTTTCTGCTTCTACCTCTGCTTCCCCACCACCTGAAGGACAACTTTTAATTCAGACAATGTTGAAGCAACATAAGGAACAAGAAAAAGTAAATTTACAGATGATCATGCAAGGAATTCAAGATATTAAGATAAAAATAGATACTATGGATAAAAAAATAGAGAAATCTGATGAAAATTTTAAACAAATGATGGGGAAGTATGAGGAGAGATTCCAAAAAATTGAGGAAGAAGGAAAACAAAGAGAGGAGAAGATTGGAAATATTGACACTAGATTAACAGTGGTAGAACAAGAAAAAAATGGGATGTTGAGGTGGGAGATGGAAAGATCAGAATTTTATCTTAGATTCCAAAATATAGAAGAGGAAAAAGGAGAAAACTTGGCTGCGATAATGATAGAAATATTGGCAGATCTTCTGGAAATTACCGAGGAAAAGATGATGGACGGAGTAGATGAGATATACCGAGTTTATACAAGATATGCGATGAGAAATAAACTACCAAAGGAAGTACATATTAGATTTACCAAAAAATCCATCAGAACACAAATATTACAAGTGGTAAGAGAGAAAGCATTGAAATATAAAGGCAAAGAGATTGTGGTTTTAAAACAAATACCTAGAAGAGTGAGAGAGATGAGAAGAGAATACCGATTTTTGACCAAAATGCTACTGGAAAATGAAGTGAACTATAGATGGCTGATACCAGAAGGACTAATTTTTACGTGGCAAGAGCAGAGACATAGAATTGACTCGATTGAAAAAGCAGAACTTTTCTATGCAGAATTTTTTGGAAGAAAAAAAGAGGAGGCAGAGAAAGAGGTCTCATTAATTGAGTTTCAGGAGGAACAACTGGAGATTGAAAAAGAGAAAGGAGTTGTAGGTGGACAGGTAGACAGTAAAGAACAACGTGAAGTGAGAGCTACGAGAGCTGTTAGACCTAAATATAAAGCATAATCATGGAAGAAAAAAAACTGATTACAATGAATATAAATGGACTTAACTCAGCTGTTAAAAGAAGGAAAACCTTTCACAAATTAGAGAAATTAAAATTTGATATAATTTGCTTACAAGAAGTTCATATTAAAAAGCAACATGAGCAATTGTTAGTACAGCCAAAATTAGGGAAAATATTTACTTCTTTGATTCAATGTAAGAAAAGAGGAGTGGTTCTCTACATTAAAGAAGATATTCCAGCAAAACTGATCTACACGGATGAAGATGGAAGACTATTAATGGTGGAAATAATGGATAATAATAAAAAAATACTCCTGATTGCAATTTATGCTCCGAATGATAAACAAGAAGAGTTTTATAAAAAACTACATATGGAAATAATTAGACTGGACTATGTTAACATAATCATGATGGGAGACTTTAATGGAATTGTGGACAATAAATTGGACTATATAACAACAACAACAAAACAAAATAGAAAGATTCTCCCTAAATCTTTTTTTAAAATGACAGATGAATTAACCTTAAAAGATATTTGGAGGGAAAGAAATGTTAAAACTAAACAATATACTTTTTACTCTAATAGACATTTATCATGGTCCAGATTAGATATGATTTGGATCTCAACAGAATTAATATCTACTATTCAAGAAACAAATATTGAAATAAGTACTTGGGCAGATCATAGTCCAATGACAATTAAATGGAAGGGACAAAAAAAAAAGATCGAGATGGACATTAAACAATACTATTTTAAAGGAGAAAGACTTTATACAATGGATGGAGAAGGAATTGGTTTTTTTTTTAAAGAAAATAAAAAAGAAGATACTTCAATACAGAATGTTTGGGATACAATGAAGGCATATGTAAGAGGTTTGATAATAGACTATACAAGAAAAAAGAATATTAGGAGAAGACAAACCTCCAAGGCCTTGGAAGATGAATATAAAAGACTTGAAAAAGAATTACAGAAAATACCACAGAAAAAAGATATTAAATTGAAACTGGATGTAATTAAGCATAAAATGGAATTAATAGAGAAAGAAGAACTGGCACAGAAAATTAGAAATTCTAAACAGAATTATTTTGAAGATGCAAATAAACCAGGTAGATGGCTAGCATATAAACTGAGAAAGGAGAAGGAATCAAGAAAAATATTGAAACTAATAGATGATCAAGGTCAAGTTTGTTGTGGTAATAAGGAGAAAAAGGAAATTATTCGAGATTATTATGGACAACTATATAAACAAGAGAATATTGATGAGGAAAAAATTAAACAGTATTTACAGAATGTTAACTTACCGAAGATACCTAAAGAGATTGAAGAAATGTTAGAAAGCAATATAACAATGATGGAATTAAATGAAGCATTTAAAAGACAAAATAATGGGAAAGCACCAGGTCCAGATGGGCTTCCGGCAGAATTCTACAAAAAATTTCAAGAATCATTGAACACCCCATTGTTAGAAATTATGAATGAAGTTATGTTAAAGAAGATGACACCCAAAACATGGTCAGAGGCTTATATTACACTTATTTTAAAGGAAGAGGCTGATCCGTTGCAAATTAAGAACTATAGACCTATTTCCTTATTGAATGCAGATTATAAAATCTTTGCTTCAATCTTAGCAGAAAGACTGAAAAAATATTTAAATAATTTTATTCATCCAGATCAAAATGGATTTCTGCCAAAGAGACAAATTAGAGACAATATGAGAGTAATTTTGGATACCTTGGAATATTATGAGGCTCATCCTGAAAAACAAATGGCTTTGATATTCCTAGATGCTCAAAAGGCATTTGACAACGTGAACTGGAGATTTATGTTATTACTATTGGAACAGATAGGCTTTGCCAGAAAATTTATTCAAGCAATAGAAGCCATATATAATAAACAGACAGCAAAGGTAATGATGGAGGGAGAATTTACAGATCTTATTAATATAAGAAGAGGCACAAGACAAGGATGTCCCCTATCTCCTTTGTTATTCGTATTAACTTTGGAAGTGTTGAATAGAAATATTAGAGATGACAAAAATATAAAAGGAATGAAAATTAAAAAGGAAGAATTTAAACTACAAGCCTTTGCTGACGATTTAGCTTTTATTCTGGAAGATCCGTTAGAAACCGCTCCAAAGTTATTGGAAAAGATAGAGACATATGGTGAGATGGCTGGCTTGAAAATAAATAAAGATAAAACAAAGATTTTGACAAAAAACATGTTATTGAGACAAAGAGAAGAACTGACAGATCTTTTGAAAATCCAAGTTACAAATAAGGTTAAGTATCTGGGGATATACTTGACAGCAAGATGTAGCACATTAAAAGAGAATAATTATATTAAACTCAAACAACAGATAATTACAGATTTGAAGAAATGGGAAAATTTACAATTGTCATTAATAGGGAGAATTTCAACAATTAAGATGAATATTTTACCTAGAATTTTATTTCTCTTTCAAACAATACCAATTAGACTTGGAAAAGACTATTTTGAAGATTTAAATAAAACTATGTTGAAGTTTATATGGCAAGATAAAAAAGCGAGAATAAAGTTAAAACTTTTGCAAGATGCTAGAAATAGAGGAGGTTTTGGCCTGCCTAATTGGGAATTGTATTATCAAGCTGCAAGTTTGATGTGGGTCAAAGAATGGATAACATTAAGAAAACATAGATTGTTGACATTAGAAGGACATGATTTACTGTTGGGCTGGCATGCTTTTTTATGGTACAAGGGAACTAAAACACAGGGGTATTTCAGAAGACATTATATACGGGAGTCTTTGTGGCTAAATTGGGAGAAGATAAAAAAACAATGTTACTTGAAAATTCCAGTTTGGTTATCGACTATTGAAGCATTTTCCTATCCTATGATCTATAAAAAGGAACAAACAGTTAGATATGGAGAACTGTTGGATGAAAAGGGTGGACTTAAAATGATCCAAAACTTAGAGGAACAAGGTATAAGGATGAATTGGTTTTCATATGTGCAAATATACTCAAGATATCTTGAAGATTTTAAAACGGAAGGATTCTATGATAAACAGACTGATTTAGATAAGATATTGATGGGTACTGATGAGAAAGTGATTAAAAAGTTATATGGTTATTTACTGGGAATTAAGCTAGAGGAAGAACAAGTTAAAGAAACTATGATTGCTTGGGGGAAGAATTTTGGATATGGGATTGATTTAGAGCAATGGCAAAAATTGTGGTCTCAAAATTATAAAATGACAATGTCAATAGCATATAAAGAAAACTTGTATAAGATGTTTTACAGGTGGCACCTTCCCCCGACAAGAATAGCAAGAATGTTCAAGAACAAATCTGAAAAATGTTGGAAATGTCATCAGATACCTGGCTCATACTATCATATGTGGTGGACTTGTGAGAATGCCAGAAAATATTGGACTAAAATTCACATGTGGTTGGAAAAAATGACAAAGAAACACATAGACTTGAAACCAGAGATCTTTTTATTGGGAATTTTACCTGATATATATAATAAAGACTTGAAATATTTGATTGTAAATGTATTAACAGCGGCTAGGATTGTATTTGCTAAAAACTGGAAGAATGAGAAAATACCATTGCAGGAAGAAATTATTAAGAAAATATTGGAATGTGCTGAGATGAGTAGATTGACATTTGAAATTAGAGAACAAGAAGATAAACAATTTTATGCAATTTGGGGTTTTTTTTATCAATGGTTAGATGATAAAATACAATAATAGAGCATTAGTATTATATATATGAAGGGTTTTTAGGATTGATTTGTTATGATTATGTGATAAGTTATAGAATAAACTGTTTGAAGTATTGTTATCTCACAAAGCATGAATGATTAAAAGTATAGTCAGAAAAAGATTTTTTTTTATTTTTTTTTAGTAATATTAGAATATGGATTGACAATATGAGTGGTTATGCAATATAACTGTAATTGACACTATAAAATGAATGCACAAAACTGATGAACCAACCGATACACCGGAAGTATATATGAGAGTAGATGTTTTTAATGTTTTGTACGTTTGTCTGTTTGTAGAAAATTAATAAAATTTAAAAAAAAAAAAATTATAGTGAAAATTGAAGGAAGCCCTTGCGAGTTGGAGGTCGACTCAGGATCCTTCCTGTCAATGGTGTCTTGGAACACAATCAGATGGCTAGTTCCAAACATAAGACTAAAAGAACTTCAGAAACAAAAATTAATTCTAAAGGACTACCAAGGAAACAGGATCCCTGTGGTAGGTCTATGACACTTCAAAGTCACTTACAAACAGCACACCGAAGTCCTGCCGCTAACCATAGTCGACCGAGACCATCCCAGTCTCCTGGGCATCGAATGGTTTGCACCATTGGGCATCGGAATGACTGGAGTGAGGCGAATAGCCGCAACCGATTGGGAAGAGAACCTGATACACGAGTTCCAGGATGTCTTTGATGGCACCCTAGGCAGGTAGTGGGGGACCCCAATTTCCTTTAGTTTCGATCCCCAGATAGCACCAAGAAGGCTAAAGGTCAGACGAATAACCTTTGAGTTAAAAGCCAAAATAGATGAACAATTAAACAAATTAATCATGCAAGGGGTCATAGAACCAACTGACCACGCTAGGTGGGAAACACCAATAGTAACACCAGTAAAACCTGACGGGTCTGTGCGCATCTACGGAGACTACAAAGCTACCCTGAACCATGCGTTGCAGCAAAGCGCATACCTGGTACCAGTCATGCAGCACTTACTGCACTCACTTGGGGGAGGAAAATTTTTTGCCAAGCTCGATTTAGCCCAAGCATATCAACAACTTCCAGTAGACCCAATAACGGCTGAGGCACAGACAATAGTAACTCACAGAGGGGCATTCAAATGTAACAGACTTCAATTTGGAGTAAGTGTTGCCCCAGGCGTTTTCCAAAGCCTCATGGAACGCCTATTAAATGGAATTAAATGGGGTTGTTCCATACTTTGATGACGTCCTAATTTCAGCAAAAAACACGACCCAATTAGAAGCAAGACGAAGAGAAGTGCTTACAAAATTTAGAGAATCCGACCTAAAAGTTAAAAAGGAAAAATGCTATCTAGTTACTGATCACATCAAATTTTTAGGGTATTTAATTGACGGAGAGGGTATACACCCTACAGAAAAAAAAGTCAAAGCAATTAAAGACGCACCCAGACCTAGAAACAAAACAGACTTACAATCATTTTTGGGTCTAATAAACTTTTATAATGTATTCCTCCCCCACAAAGCAACGATAGCAGAACCATTGCATCATTTATTGGATAAAAAAACTAATTGGACTTGGGGTCACAAGGAACAAAAAGCTTTCCAAAGCATAAAAGACTTATTAACCTCAGACACCATTCTTATTCAGTTTAGTAACACACTCCCATTGATGGTCACCTGTGACATCTCACCGTTCGGAGTCGGTGCCATCCTGAGCCACCAATTGCCCGACGGGAGAGAGGCACCCGTCACCTTTTACTCGAAAATGCTCTCCAAAGCGAAACGCAACTATAGCCAACTAGACAGAAAGGCCCTGGCAATTGTCTCCGGAGTTAAACTTTTTCATGAATACCTCTATGGGAGCACATTTTCCATTGTAACTGACCATAAACCGTTACTAGGAATTTTGGTGGGAAACAAACCCACACCGAACATTTTATCCCCCCGAATGACTAGATGGCCATAATTCCTAGCCGCATACTCATATACATTGCTGCATAGACCCGGAAAACAAATCACCCATGCAGACCCATTAAGTCAAACACCATTGCCAACAACAGAAGATGACCCAGCTCCGACTACCGCCGCACTACAAATAGAGGCCTGCCCTGAACTGCCATTGTCTGCCAATGATGTCGCCAGAGCTACCGTAAAAGACCCAGTGACTGTCTGCATTTTGAATTGGGTAGGAAAAGGCTGGCCGGAAAACCAAAAAACTAAAAATTTTAAACCTTTTCGGACCAGACAGACTGAACTTTCAATTCAAAAGGGGTGTTTGTTATGGGGTGATTGGGTGGTAATTCCTTCCAGAACTGAAGAAAGAAGTGTTGGGTATGCTCCATGAAGGCCACCCAGGCATAGTAAAAATGAAAAGCCTGGCTAGGAGCTATGTCTGGTGGCCTGGTTTAGACAAGGATATTGAATACTGGGTAGCTACATGTAATAAGTGCCAGAGAACTAGACCCTCTCCACCGCAAGCACCCATACGAGACTGGAAGACCCCACGAGGCCCCTGGTCTCGAATCCATATTGATTTTGCAGGACCTACTAGGGGGCATATGTTTTTGATTGTCGTAGATGCATACTCAAATTGTTTGGAAGTTATAGTAATGTCATCCACGACAACCGACGCTGTTATCAAGCAGTTAAAACTAATTATTTGCAACTCATGGTTTGCCTGATGTACTAGTGTCCGACAATGGGCCACAACTAACCGCTATACAATTTGAACAGTATTTAGCTTCCTTAGGTATACGCCATGCACTAACCGTGCCGGCCCACCCTGCGGCAAATGGTAGGGCCGAGAGAATGGTCAGATTTACGAAAGAAAGCCTGGAAAAATGGACCATGGGGATGTCCAAGACAAGCTAAACCGTTTACTCACACTACAACATATCACCCCCAGTAGTATAACGAACAAGAGCCTGGCAGAATTATTAATGGGGAGGAAACTCAGATCCCATTTAGATAGATTGCACCCAAATTACACCTGTGAACCCCCCCCCGACTCATCCAGCCAATACCACACATTTGAAATCGGTGACCTAGTCTATGCAGAAAATTTCACCGGGGACCCTCTCTGGCTTCCAGCCACAATCACACAAATAACAGGCCCCCGGTCCTACCATCTAACTGTGGATGATGGAAGAGAGTGGAAGTGGCACATAGACCAGCTTCGTTCCCGAAACTTCGAGCGAAATACAACCGCGCAACCTCAAACAATAAAAATTGATGAAAACACAACTAAGGGGGGGGGGGAATACAAAGAAATAAAAAAGAGGATGAAAATGAACTACTAAAAATAAATCCAGAACATCTAACCAATGAAAAAGAGCAAAAAGAACACTTACGGTTAGATGAGACCAGCAGAAATAATCCAAGTGAAGAGGAATCCATCCTGGAAGGGGCCAGCCAAGCCAACTCGACCTGCCTGGGAGGGAGCGGCAAAACCATCGGCCTGAGCAACTCAAGTGGTAGCAACAATGTTGATTCACCCTTTCAGGCGGTTCCATGGAGAAGAGCCGGAGAGACAGCGATCCCGACCGAACCACTCAAAGTCTCCAGCGAAAATGAACCGCGCAGGTCAAATAGAACTAGAAGAAGCCCCACCTACCTGCGCGCCTACGTCACTCACGTAGGACTAAACTAAAGGGGGAGGGGTGTTCTGTATAACTTGGAAGAGTCCAAGTTGAACATTCTGATCGGCCATAAAGGCCGAAAGCGTATTGGTTTGCTAGGAACCAATCCAGGGAGCCGTTTAAAGGCGGCAAAGTTAAAGAAACATCATTGGCTATAAGCCGGCAGGCAAGCCTGTATAAAAAGGGCTGCCGCGGCTTTATTCAGCCGTTCTGTTACTGTTGCTTGTTTGAAATAAAGACTTGTTTACTGGAACCCGGTCTACCGCGCGTTTTTCCGGATGGAACACCAAACAAATATATATCTATAATCATTTTGGCTATTATTTGTCAACTGCAGGATGAAAGCCTCTTCTGTATGTTTCCAAGGAGCCATAGAAAGATGCATGCTTGGCTTTATAAGACAAGACAGAAAGACTTGCAAAAGGATTAGAGAACAAACAAAAGTATACAATATCATAAAGAACTGAAATGGAAATGGGCTGGTCACATAGCAAGAAGAACTTATAGCAGGTGGACTAAAACAGTTATTTGTTTAACCCAGTTTCCATATTGCCGAACTCTTTCACAACTTTGGGAAGTTTACAAATACAAGAAAAAATGTTTATAAAGAGAGATCACAGTTGATTAGAAGAACAAACTTCCAGCCGAAACTGATATATAGATACATGATAGATAAAGATAGAGATGATGGATTAGATAGATAGATATATAGATAAATAGATGAAAACTGAACTGAAAAGGGCTTCTCAACCACCCGATCCCAAGAAGAAGAGAACAACCAGGTAATTAATACTTCCAAAACATCTTAAGGGTGGGAGCCACACAAATCTCTGGAAAGATATCACCACAGAGGACTGGCATTGCAATAGAGTAGGCTTGCTTCTTGATTCTCATAAAATAACATTGTTTGAATGTTGGATCCTGGAGCATACCACCCTGCTTGATCACAATGGATGGGCAGAAACACCAAGTGCCATTTTTATTTGAAGTTATAAATTAAAAGATACTGTGCCTTGCCCAGTAAGTGCAGCTTCTTTTTCAACACTGGTGTATTCAGTTTTGTGGCACTTTCCATTTTGGAAAAGGACAAGAAAAAACAATCCTTCAATATCTCAGCTTTTTGTGTACAGCTGGTACAATTTATTTAGTTTTCCTGATGATGGGCTTGAATTGGCTCAGGATACATAGAGAAATGTTGCTCTTTGGAGAGCTTCTGACTAATTTTAGCATAATACAGAGGCTTGTCCTGTTGATTGATGCAGAAACAGGATAGTTTGGATACCATTGAAAATATCTGTAAAATATCTGATTTCTTTAAGTACATTTCTCTCTTATGGCCCCCAATTCCTAGAGTTTTAGAAGTTTTCCTTGTATTGAATGAGGCCAAGAAACTAGATTACTTTCTTATCATGGTTCTGTGGAAAAGCTTGTCACAAAAGCAATCAAACTTTATATGTTTCTCTACAGTGGTTTCCAGGCCATTGTTCAGGACAATCAGAAGAGAAAATTCTTTTAATGATCTTTCACAAAAACATGCTACAAACAATAAGACTTCTTTTAGAAGTCTTGTTAAAATTCAACTTTAGATTCTTTAAATTCCAGGCTGCCTCCTCCTTCCAAATCCTGCTCTTATTCTTTTCCTCTCCTTTCCCACTTACAGGAGAGAGAAAACAAAAAAAACAAAAAAAAATCTTTCTTTTTCCTTTTTTTCCTTTTATATTCAGAAATCTTTATTATCCCCTTGGCATTAAATTTTCCAGTTTAATTACCTGTTGATGCCAAAGTGGATTTTTCCAATTTCTCATTCATCTCTGTTCGCTGTCAACGTAAGGAAGGAAAGTGAAAAAAAAACAAACACCTTTCCCTTTTCACTTTCATTTGCTGTTTCTGAATCTTCTTTGGAAGGGATATATCTTTTTTTTTTTTTTTAATTTAAGTTCCAGGATACCTTAGTTGTTGCTTCTTATCCCGGTCAGCCAAAAACTTTCACTTCAGCACTTTCTTCCTCCTGCACTTTATTTTCCAGATGAGGGCTTCTTTGAGGTGGCCATTTCTGACCGCCGCTCTACCGCCTTCAGGAAAGGGAGTTAAGCTAGCTGGGGAGGAAAGATGCGGCTTTCCTCAACCCTGCTGGAGTCTCCCCCATCTTTGCCACCTCTACAGGGTGGCTTAGCCCCAAAGCCAGCTGGCTCGGGGTGCTCCAGCAGGGAGCCCAGGCAGAAACCACTCACGATCGTGGATTCCTGCCTGCCACCGAAGCCCTGCAAACCAGAAGTCCAACAAATAATCTCTTAATGCATTTGGAAGCCACCTGATCCAAGAATTCTCTCGAGCCTGGATTCAAGCGATTCCTGCCTTGTAGCTTCATTTCTTACAGACATAGTTGTACTGGTTGATTGATACATCAGAGTTGAATACTTGTTACCTCGAAATTAATTATTGCATATTGTCCCTAGACACCAATCGAACTTGTGGCCTTTGGGCCAGATGTGTCACACATAGGCCATGCCCACCCCAGCTCCTCAAATGGGAAAAATGTCATGAAACATCATGTGATGGCAGCATGACGTGGCAAGTTTGACATCTGTGACATAGGAGAAGTTAGTACATTCCAGGCACTCCATGGTGCTGCCTCCAATCCCACTTCTACTTCTTTATCTAGGTAGGGATTGAAGCAAGAGGATAAGGGAAGTTGATAGAAGTGAGGCAAAAACAAATAAAAATTCAAAAGAGACTAAAGAACTAACAGTTTCCTCTCTGAAATGTGAAAGATGTTGAGTTTCAGACTTTACTTTAATCATCCCATAAATTTAATTTTTTCTGAGATAAGGAAAAAATCCATAGGGAAAGGGATTGGAGTGATTGCACCAGAAACTTCCTGTGTGCTGGAGCTACATACTGAATCCTTAAAAAGAATTCCAATTCCAGCATATGAAAATATTCCAATATATAGTTTTCAGCGTACTTTTTGAAAGAAAGTGATACAGAACTATTTGATTCAAAATCAGGAGAAGAAGCTAAAAATTAAGAATAAAATTCATGACCCTGAGTCAAACAAAAAGAAAAATACACAGAAATCAGTTGTGGAGTTTTCACCATAAATTTATGGTTGTTGGAACTATTTACCAATACACATAGTCCTTGCTTAGCAGCACAATTTGCTGGTTGCAGCACCATGTAATTCCTGGAATTTCCTAAATTAGGATTGGCAACTTGGTGAAATGGTCAATAAGTAAAACTATCACTCTACTTATGACCTTACTTCAGTTTTCATTTGCTTTACAGAGCTGTGTAAGTTGCAAATGTAAGGATTGGTCACAAAGTTACTTTTTCATCATTGTAACTGCAATAGTTGCTAAATGAAGCAGTCACTAAATGAGGACTACTTGTGTCTCGTTGGAACTGAAGAGTATTTTTTGCAGGGTCCTTGGTGCTCTCTGAGCATTACCAAACTAGGTACAATCATCAGTGTAAGAACTCTACATTTCAGCCCTGAGTTACAAATATTCTCCTCTAGAGTATTTTTTCAAATAATATTATGAAATGCTGATTTATATAAATTGTCCCGATGCAATGAAAAATTATAGTTAGTGAACTGGATGTAAAGAATATACTATGAAACTGAAAATTTATATTCCCTCCAAAAAGAGAAATTACATACAACATGCATAGAAAAAAACAGCTAGCCAATTTTTTTTGCAGTACCTAATTTTGAACTTTTAAATAACCTGCTGTCTTTTAAATTTAGCTCTAGCCAATTTCCAAACCCATATTGTCTGCTTTGCTGCCTTAGCTAATTTAGTAACAACTCCATTTGCCGTTCTTCAGTTATACCAAAACCCAGACTCCCAAGGCAGTTTGCAATAAGGAAAACAGGAAAACAATAATCCATCAAAGAAACATCAGTTTTAAAATTGCCAGTAATGGTAGAAGCAGAATTTAATGGAGTCATCAGGTTCCTTCAGTTCTGATTACATGGCAGAAGGCCTGACATTACATTTGGCAGTTGGCAAGCACCCCCAAGAGAGCTCTTGAACAAACTGTTCTGTATGCCACAACAACAGCACGAAAGGTGTCAACACTTGCCCAAATCCAAATGAAGAGTGTGTTTTAAAAGATCCTCGAAGCAGAGGTTGGGAGTCCTTTTCCAATTGATTAGTACTTTTATGAAAAAATTTCCCAAACTGGCACATGTTTTCTCTGTTTTTTATGAAAAAGCCTGAGGAAAACTGGCCGAATCAGACCCATATTATTTCATCAGCTTTACAAAATGCTTTTGGAGATTTTATCTATTTTCTTGACTGTGTTTTCAAAGACTTGCTGTAGTAACATACTTTAGGGTTTCACTGTAAAGAGATCTTTTCTCTTCAGCAAGCTAAATATTGGTTTAAGTGTCTCTTTTTAAAAAGGTAAAATAAGAAGAGATACTTGGTCAACTTGTACAATGAGGAAAAATCAATGCAACTCCTGAGTATTCTGATAGCTCATATAGGAATAGATTGTCTCAATTCCTACTCTCCCCCTTCAAGAAGGAGAAACTGAGTAGATTTCATTCAAAGATAAATTTCATCCCATCTGGAAGGCACTGCAGTAAAATGTCAAAAATGACTTCCACAAGAACCATGACACAATGGGTTAAAATCCTTCTTTTGACATCCAAGTTGCTAATCTCAATTGCAGTCACTAAATGGGGACTATCAGTAATTTTAAAGAAGTATAATATATACATGTCCCTTTCTGAAAGTCCAGTTGCCTCTTGAAAAAAGCACCTTTGGGACAAGACCTGGATGACTGAGAATTTCCATAGATATATAATATTACATGCCAGAACTAATAACAACTAAATTTGAAATGAAGGATTCTTATTAGCCATCTTTCCAGGCTAATACATTTGCATTAAAACAGTGGTCATCAATTTTATGGCTTGGTGGCCCAGCAGGGGGAAAGTGAACCAGGTCACACAAGTGGTGGGGTCAACTTGCAGAAGTTGAGCTGTGTGTACACACCAGCCCACCGCTCACGGGGCCTGGTTCTGAAAAGGCCATGGCCTAATAGCGGTCTGCAGCCTGGGGGTTGGGGCCCCCTGCATTAAAAGATGCAATTTAAAGTGAGCACACCTTTTAAAAATAAATATTGCTAGACTGAACAGTTGCTACCAGATTCTCTTTCTTGGTTTCCATAGAATAAAAAAACCAACTGTCTTCCTGCAATGTCACATAAATCTCCAGCAATCTTTCACAAAAATAACAAGAGAAATTTTATCTGAACCATAATGAGGGGGTTCTCCAATGATCCTTCCAAGACAAAATGCATTAACAATGAACAATTTTAAGAACATCTTACAAACATGAAAATAGGTATTGTGATAGAGGGAAAAAAAGAAAGCTGTTTCGCTTTCTTTTGAAACCTTTCCTTGTAGTTATCAGAATAAACTTGCCACTCTCTAAGTGAGCAAAGAAAGGAGCAGCAGGCCATGTATTCTAGTCATGCTGGCAGGAGGGAACTGAGACGATCACTATAATGTTTACAGTCCAAATTGTAATACTTTTGGAGAATGTACACTGCTCAGAATTAGATGAGCTGTTACCTCAGGAGCAGGAGGTCACTTTCCAGTTGAATTGGAGTCCTTTCAAAAGCAGAATTACATATATTTTTAGAGACAAGCAAACAAACAATCTTCCCAAGAGTGAAATATTATGACTTAGCTTGTCCCACTGATGTCAGGGATTTAACACTTTCTTTCTTCAGAAGCCATTTACTGGAAATTCAGAGAGTGATTTTAAAACTGTCACATGAAATGTTTGAGTCACTGCCTTCTTCTAAATAGATAAACACGCAAAAATAGTTGAGGCGATGAACTTAGATTAGTCACAACAAAAGTTTCTCCATGGGATTCGTTTGGACACAGCTTAGATTATCTGTTAAAAGACTGGTATTGTGATGTTTTAGATCACTGAAAGACAAACAGAATCACATGATTATATTCAGGTGTTTTTATTGTTTACTATTAACAACTCGTATATGGGCAAACATATTTGTCTTGACCATAAAAGTTGCCTTGCTCAGTCTAGACTATCTAGAAAGATTTGGGCTATAAGTCTCAGAGAATTCCAAGTGCGGTGCAGGTAGCCCTCAACTTGCAACAATTTGTTTCGTGACCATTCAAAGTTACTAGGGTACTGAAAAATGTGACTTATGATTGCTTTTCACAGTTATGACCTTTGCAGCATCTCCACAATCACGTGATCAAAATTCAGATGCTTGGCAACTGGTTCATATTTATGACTGTTGCTGTGTCCTAAGGTCATGTGATCATCTTTGCAACCTTTTGACAAGCAAAGTCAATGGGGAAGCCAGATTCATTTAACAACCAGATTACTAACTTACCAACTACAGTGATTTACTTAACAATTGTAGCAAAAAAGATCCTAAAATGGGGCAAAACCCACTTAAACAAATGTCTGACTTAACAACAGAAATTCTGGGGTCAATTGTGGTCGTAAGTTGAGGACTACCTGTATAATGTGGGAGTCACTGCCAGAACATCAGGCTAGTCGATTAACTTTTCTCTTCCCTCAGCATATGTAGCTTTGATGTGATATCCTCTAGTGCTATCAGTAGAAAACCTTTGTTGACATTTTAATTTGGGACTGTTCGCAGAGGGGGTAATAGATGATACCCTACACCTGATTTTAAAATTAAATTTCTAGGTCTGCATCATATTGTATTAGGGCACACAGCCATTGAACATGAGCCAAATATGGAAAAGCAAGCCTGACAATCAAATGTAGGTTATTCCATTATATTGTGTTCCCTCCCTGTCACCACCTATGATTGTGAAAGTTGAACCTTACAAAAACAAAACAGGAAGAAAATTGACTCATTCGAGCTGCGGTGCTTGAGAAGGCTTCTGTATATTCCTTGGACGGGAAATATGACCAATGTGCAAAGCATGTCACTTGAAGGAAAAAAAAAATCACAAAACTGTGTCTCACTTATTTTGGCCATGTCATGCAGGAGAATTCACTGGAGAAAGTGAAATGTTTGGAAGACCTAGTGGTAAAAGGAAACCAGGCCACCAAAGAACACAATGGCCAGACACTATAAAAGTTGACACCAGTCAAGCATAGAACAACTCAAAGTAGTTCAAGTAGTATAAGGAGAGACCCCGGTCCATAGATTCATAGCATGGACCGGACACAACTAAATGGATAATATCATCATCAGCTTTGCTTCTCCCTGTAATATATTTCCTGTAAATAAAGCTTCCTGAGAGTCATAAAACCTGCTTCATTAATTTTTCCTTAAGTTAGAGTCTTGCTCTCATGATCTGTTGCCTTTCTGACCCTAAAACAGGACAAAAAACAAAAAGTGAAATGATTTATATAATGCCACTTCTTGACTGTTTAGATCTGGGATACTAGTTAAGTTTTTTTTCAGATTTACTCAGGAAGACTTGTTACAACAGATGTACCCTGTGCTTTTCACTGTACCTGGACGTTCCAGGCAGATTTCATCTATATGTCTGAGGTTGTTTGGAGAGATTATCCACTTGTTTTTCAGCAATCTCTGCCCTTTATCTGTTCTTTGTTTTTTTAAAAGCATATTAGTATTCTATCTTTAGCCAAGGGAGAGTTTGGAGATATCTCCCTGTGCCGACTTGGCAGAGACAACTTGTAAAGATATGTGCTCCTTCTTCTGAGCTGATCTGCTGACAAGGAGGCTATATGTGTAACAAGAGGAACTGATTGCATTAACTGCATTGGTTGATTTTTAACTGAGTTGAAATGAAATCAAATGTAATTTGACCTTGCTGACATTTTGAAAGTATGGGTTCTACATGTGGTGTTTGGCTTGCCAAAACATATAGTTCTAGTTATTTATTATGCATTGTTCAGCTGCCAGTTTAAGGAGAAGAATTGTCCAGTAGTTTCTAATTTGAATCCCAGCTGAACGCAGATGCTGATATTAGAGAAGTCACCTTCTGACTAAATACCATTTTCAGGGATACACATGCCACAGCACTAGGGAACCATAGCAAGTGAAAGGGGGTGGAATAAGTGGCCTATAAATTACTTCATGATTCTTAGGGCCAGGAAATGGAACATAAGCCATGATGGCGCAGTGGTTAGAATGTAGTACTGCAAGTTACATTTGTTGACTGCTAGCTGACTGCAATTTGGCAGTTCAAACCTCACCAGGCTCAAGGTTGACTCAGCCTTTCATCCTTCCAAGGTGGGTAAAAAGAGGACCCAGATTGTTGGGGGCAATAGGCTGACTCTGTATACCTCTCAGAGAGGTCTATAAAGCACAGTAAAGTGGTATATAAGTCTCAGTACTATTGCTATAAAATGCTGCCTCATCTCTCCCCATTCAACTCAATGGAATGGAAAACTGTCCCCAAAACATTACAGGTCAGTCTACCTCTATTAACAGAACTAGGAGTACTTTTACAATTTAAACACAAGGAACAGACATTAGACGGATAAGCCAGTGTTTAAAGTTTTTAAAAATTCGAGGAAAAATCCAGAAGTAAAACTGTCATAAACAAGCATCAGGGCACTGGGAAGTAGTTTACAGAATATATGAAAACAGTACTAAAACAGCATATCCGCTCAGAACTGGCAATTTAAATGTGAAATATAATAATCTAATAGAAGACTCACAGACTTTTTAAAACAGAATTTAATGTGTGCAAAACCATTAGTTAGAAGTTTTAATGAGTAAATCTATATTCCATTCTGAGAAAGAAACCCCCGCTCCCTTTTTGATAATCCTGTTGGAAAAACAAAAAACAAACTATGGAAGCTGGGTGAGTGACTTCTTGTGGCTAATAAGATTCCCCAATGTTTAGTTGGAAAAGGGACAATGCCCACAATTGATTTACATGGCTCATGGAAGCTGAGCAAATTGCTGTTCTTGACCATTGCCAATCCTAGGCTGATGCCTGGGGCACCATAAATAGCCGGTATTATATGTTTAGTGATGAGAGAAGAAAGAAGTCTCCTCTGATTCATCCCAATGCATTGCAGAGATAGCCTAGAGTCATATTTAGGCGTCGGGGTGGGAACCAACTACATATGACTCTACAGCAATCAACAGCAGTTAGTCTACAGCAGCATTTTCCAACCTCATCAACTTTAAATCTGAGCAAGCTTCAACTCCCAGAATACTGGCTGAGGGATTCTGAGAATTGAAGTGCACACCTTTTTTTTTTTTTTTTCAAATTTTTATTAGTTTTCAATAAACAAACAAACAAAACACAAGACATCAAAACATGAAATTTATTTTTGGAAAGCGGCTTAGTCCCGGGTTACAGCTTTTTATACAGACATAGATTCAAAATTCATGCTCACTTTTTATCCAATTTCATATCTTATTTACCATTCTACATTTTCTATACAGCTTCTCCCCTCTTTTCACTCTCTTAATTCTATTTTATTTATTTCACCTCAATTTAAATCATTATACATATTTCTTTTGTCTGTTCTATTTCACTTTTCTATTATCTTTTCTCACTAACACAAAATTTCTCCTGTAATCACTGACTGAAATATGATGCCTTTGAATCTTTCCCCTAAATTTAACACTTAAAATAATATATACTTTTCATTCTGATTCTGCTTAGTCCATTCTAAAGCTACTTACTATATTATAAAATAAAATAAGAAAATATAAGTTTCTAATATAATTACAACAATAATCCATAACAAATTAAACTCTACTATTAAATCCAGTTTTCTAACATTATTTCAGGTATAAATACAACAATATAATCTTATGTACTTTTTCAGAGTCTCTTTTTTAATCATATTTTTACCCACTATTTCTGAATAAATCTTGTTTCTTTACATCTTGTTTTAAACCTTTATAACTTCTCTTCCCTTTTTCCCTTCCTTTCTTCTTCTATTTCAGTTTTCTATTTATCTTTTCTCATGAACAAAAAGTTTCTCCTGTAATCACAGATTGAAATATAATACCTTTAAATCTTTCCCTTAAGTTTAATACTTAGAATAATATATGCTTTTCATTCTGATTCTACTAAATGCATTCTGAAGTTGGTCACTATGTTATAAAATAGAAAAGAATAATAAGTTTATAATATGATTAAAACAATAATCCATAGCAAATTAAACTGTATTATTAAACCCAATTTTCTAACATTATTTCAGATATAAATACAACAATACAATCTTGTGTACTTTTCTTTTTTAATTATATTTTTACACAGTTTCACTAAATAGATCTTGTTTCTTTACGGCTAGGTCACACTGGCCGACGGATGCAAAACGTATGCAAAAAGGACACAGCGGACGAGCAAAATTTCTGGGGTGGCTCCATCCATTGTTATCTGCTCTCAAAAGTGCCCCAAATTTGCATAAACAGAATGGAAAACAATGGAAAGGAACGGACGGGGGTAGTACGTAGCGAGGATGGTAAGCGGATGTTCGTAGGAAGCCTAGCGGATGGAAGCGGATGACACATCCGAAGGGCTTCCAGGGGAGAATAGCGAAGCGGACGTGTAGCGGAAGGAGCGGATGCATAGCGGATGACGCGGATGCATCACGGACGCCTATAGGATGTATAGCGGATGCATAGCGGATGCGTAGTGGATGCAAAGCGTTCACTGCGCATACGGGGAGTATAAATTGCGTCAGCTCCACAGATATAAAAGGATGCAGCTTGCAAGCAGTCAGCATTCAGAGGAAAGACCTGCTGCCAGAGACATCTTGAAAGAACACCATGATTGGATAGTCAAGGAAGAAGAGAAAGCCTGTGCCTACTCCTGCCAGCCCTGGCAAGAAGGACAGAACCACCATCCCACCCCCTGGCGCTGACTCTGAAGCTGCTGGGACTTCTGCTGCTGCTGCTGGTGGTGGTGGTCTTCCTGCTGTTGCTGCTGCTGGTACTTCTCCTGCTGGTGCTGCAGGTGCTTCTCCTGCTGCTGGTGCTGCTGGTGCTGCTGGTGCTTCTCCTGCTGGTGCTGCTGGTGGTGCTGCTGTAATGCACCAGCCCCAAGGTCCTCAAAGCCCTGCTGCTGAAGGTCCTGAAGCCCCTGTCAGAGGGGGGAAGAGGCAAGGCAAGGGAGAGAGGAAGCAGTACTCCATTTCCGAGGACCATGAGGAAGAGGTGATGGAATGGCTGAGGGAGAATGAGTACCTGTGGAGAAAGGACCACAGGCTCTATCACAACACCAAGAGGAAGCAGGCAGTGTGGAGAGACAAGGCAAAAAGCCTGGGCTACACTTCAGATGGACGCCTGGGATGGTGGAAGCACATGCACACCTGGTATGGCAAGCTGCACCTGAAGAAATCTGGCCAGGCCGCTGTCAAGCTCACTGACTGGGAGATGTACGTCATGACCAAGTGCAGCTTCCTGGAGGGTGAGGTCCACCACTGAGGAGCAGCCCCTCTGTCAACCCTCTCCCTCAGACAGCCCACAGACAGCCAGTCCTCTTCCAGACAGAAGACAGCTACCGTGTCCAGGCAGGTATCTTTGGAGGGCCCCATGGCAGAGACCCCCCCGACAGCTGCACTCCCCATGCCAGAGGACGTGGAGGATCCCCTGTCTCAAATGGAGCAAGAAGAAGCAGCAGCCAGAGACCAACCCACCCCCATCCCAGCTCCTCCTCCACAGAAAGCAGGCAGAGAGGCAGACCGGAGGGCCAGAGCCACACTGTCCTCTTGGAGATCAGGGACACCATCAAGACCAGCACAGATCTTCTCTCTCTGCTGGTCCACAGGGATATGCCATCCACTAACTGCAAGCCCTTCATCACCTATGTGAGCCAGACCCTCATGGACCTGCCCGAGGCCCAGTACCAGGTGATGATGGAAAAAATCACAGCACTGCTGCACCACCCTCCAGGCCCAGCTGAACCTGCTCGGACCCACTCCAGGTCTGCTCCTCCAGGCAATGTCACAGCACTTCCACAGCTTTCAACAGCCCATCACCGACCAAGGCTATGACTACCAGGACATCCCACAGCAGAGGCAGCCCTTCCCAGTCCAGGCCCAGTTACATCGCACGCCACAGATGGCTCACCTCGCCCAACTGCAGACCAGACAGCCCCACTACACTCCTCCTTCCTCCACCCCACAGCCAAGCCCCTCAACAGAAAATCTGTCATCAGTACTGTGCCTGACATCCCAAGTCCTTGAGGAAGGGCCTCTCAACCTCACGGGACTGAGTCAGCTCTGTAAGAGCTTCCTGAACACAGCATCCCCTGTTGTACTCTTGGGGCCAGGCACCCCAATGGTAGTTCAGACCATCACTCCAACCACAGCCACCTCCACAGTTCCTGGCTGCTCAACAGCTGAGACCATGGACATGCCTCAGAGTGACTGAGAATAGTGCCAGAGACTGAGTTGTTACCTGTTCACCTTATCTTTGCTTGAAGATACTTTACATGGTTCATTTTGCTTTTTTAATAAAGTCATACAGTTTACTAAGACAGTTGTTAATAAAGGTTATCTTTGCTTCACACACTTGGTTCATTTTATTTACTTAATAAAGTGTTGGTGAAAACTTTGAAAAAAGGGTTAAGCCTTCGCATGCTTGTGGGATAGGTAAGGATAGTTGTGGGATGGGTAAGGATAGCTGTGGGATGGGTAAGGATAGTTGTGAGATGGGTAAGGGTAGCTGTGGGATAGATAAACCTCCAGTGCAAGCATAGTGGGACTGTATGGTCCACTCTCCCAGCTGCCACACATATGGCTCTTTTTTATCAATAACAATTTAATCATTCATCAACACATTTCAAAATAAACAAAGCTCTTTATTAATGCCCTATTCATTGTAGGGCCACTCAACATACATGGCACAATCTCATCAGTGTTATGAGACAGGCTCAAGGAAGCATCCATTAACCATCTACCATCCTGTCTTGCCACTCCACTGCTCCAGCTGGGGAGTTGCACCAGTGTTTCAGGAGGTTGCGCTGCTTCTTCCCTTCACGTGAAGCTCTGTTGGGGCCTTGTACATCCACAGTGTCTATCAGGTTTAGTCCTTGCCTCCATTCACCAGGCTCCATGTCCCCATTGCCTTGTTGATGGTCCACAAGCCTGTTCCTCAACACTGAGTAGCAGGTGCACATGAGATTGTGCAGGATGCAGCAAGCTTCCACGATGCTCCTCACGGTCCCTGGGTAATGCTGCATGGTGGTGAGAAGTACCTGGAACCTGTTGGCCAGGATGCCAAAGGCGTTCTCCACCACCCATCTTGCCCTGGACAGCCTGTAGTTGAAGATTCTCTCTTCACGGGTGAGGTATCTGGAAGTGTACGGCTTCATGAGGTAGGTTCTGAGGGAGAAGGCATCATCACCCACGAT